>CABFWB010001953.1:72643-82878 GCA_902151455.1 Timema bartmani
CCAAAAAGTTAAAAATATATATATAATTGCAAATAGATTGAAAATTTTTGATTTTATAAAAATATGTTTCGAATAAAATATTTGTATTATAAATATATATACATATTTGTGATGCTAAGTAATTTCATATCTTAAATAGTTTCGGAGCTATTATAAAAAATGTTAATTAACGCTTCAGACCAGAGCCCTTAAAGCCATTTTGCCGAAATATTGAGAGTAGCTATTTTGTTTGGAATATTTATTAATGTTCATAAATGAAATTTAATCAAAATAGTTAGAGCCGATTTTGAGAAAATTTACTTTTTCTCTTTTTTCCCTTCAGTAAACTACCGTTAATTTTAGGGGTAGATATCCAATTCCAAAAACCCCTCGGGGCAACCCTATGAAAACCCTAGATATCAGTCAAAATTCATCAAAATCTCGAGTTCGATTTTTTTGACGATCACCATACTTTCTCTACCTGTAAGATAGAGAGAAAGTAAAAAATCAAATATGTTGAGCTTAATGACTTAGACCTCATGTCAACTGGGAAGTTAATCTTTAAACCAAATTATTAACCATGCAAATTTATACTTTAAAAAAGTAATTAGGGAAATCTTCAAAGATATATACTATCACGCTAGCTACAGTAGCCCCATGGCTTCTTTGCTGCTGACTGACAGCTCACAGCTGACAGCTGACGGCTTTCAAAAGCTACCAGACCAAATTATGTATCCCTACGCCGAACCATATGATCTGCAAAAAACATGTGTTTAGCAGCTGTCACTTCTGACAGTCAAAATTTAGGTATATACCTAAATGTTGACTGTCAGAAGTCAGCTGTGAACTGTCAGTCAGCACCAAAGAAGTCATAGGGCTACTGTAAGTAGTGTCGAAAAAACTGGGCGTATGCAGTGAACATTCGTCTAGGCTGGTATTGCGGGCATATTAGATGGCACGCGATATGAACTGGGTATGGAGGGGAGGAGTTTCTTGAAACTTCGTACGTACAGAAAACACTACTATTGAAATTTCATTCTTTTCTAACATTTGAAATTTCAAATGTGTATATGTATTGTTTAGTGGGAGCAAAGCCGTGATCAAATGCTAATTTGAAATAAATGTACATAATAATCTCTACTACTTATAAGACAAAGGGTTAGTCTGTATGTCTTTATGTATGTCTGTTGCCTAAGATTTCTGGAATTGTTGAACTGATTGCTATGCAGCTTTTTACTTTCTTAGGGTATTTATCCAGGCATGTTTAAGCATATATTTCACTATGAAAATACTTCATAGAGAATAGAAGTGATTTCCCAATACTTAAAAGACGATGAATATTCTATTGATTTGAAGATAATTTAGCATTTAACCGACACATATTGAATCGAGCATTTCATTTGAAAATGATTCAAAACTTCATAAAATTGATTAACTTGATAAACATGGACAATGTTTTCGATTTTACGAAGGGTTTTATGCACCTACTAAAATGTGTTCAGAAAAAAAAATCAGACACGACGATATAGTTTTGTTGATAAGTTTCGAGATTCCGGATTCAAACGTTTACCCACAACTGCATATAAGTGTTACAAAACGGGTGGTACATTTCCCATACGAACTTTAGATTAGCTCTTCTCCATCAATGTAGCAAACATTATGCAAATATATTTCAAAGAGCTACTTTGATGGGTATGATGTATATACCAAATACCGTAGACGGCACCCCGACGATAAAGGGCACTCGTACACCATCTGCTATTCATTGTTGGAGATACACAATAGTTGGTGGTCCTACAAAACTCCATCCTGTTGAAAGTTTTTGATTCTAATATTAATGTGGAGCTGTGCACTTTAATCAAATCCATTAATTATGCTCGTGAGAAAAATATCAATAAGAGATGTGATTTAGTGACTCTTAATATTAACTTTACCAATATGGTGGTAAAATCTCAGTTGGGACTATTCATGGTGTTATTCATTTAGCTGTCTATCTCAAAAATTGATAATGTGTATATTTTAAAACAAGTAATGTAACTGATGTCACTAACAACCCATGCGGCACACCATTAACAATCTTCTTTATACTGTGCGCTGAAGATCCCTTTGCGAAGATGATTACTTACAATGAGATTGCCTCACACAATGCTTAGAAAATAAAGAGACTCGAGTGCCAAAAGCAAGGCGTTTCTGTTTAAGAACCACTAGGAGTAATGAAGCGCTATTCCCTTCACTGGGAATATACCGTACACCCGAATAAAACAGTCTGTTACTATTTGAGAATACGGCTACTTGTTTACAATGGTCTAACTTCATTTGAAAACTTACATACCATGAACGATGTAACCCACGAACCCTGCCAATTATTTTGCAAAGCGCTGGGACTCTTAGAGGATGAATCAAACTGTACCAGTACTTTGTAATATACTCTTTATGTCTCTTATCTTCCTTGCTCAAATATTTGCCCTCCATCATAATAATATTTTTCAGCTGAAAAATCCTCAAGCATTTCGGTTCGCTCATGAGGAAAGCATGTCGGATAATAGCATACATAGCATTGATAGATAAATTGGACATATATTAAAATATTTTTAATGCATCTTAGACCAAATAACCTAATTGTCAGGTATTTCTCGGTTAGCCCTTTAAGACAGTGAAGGAATTGGGTCTTCTTCTATCTGACCATTCAACCGGGCTGTTATTATATGGAAACTATTTTAAAAAGTTGACAAACAACTAGCCAATTATATTGCAGACTTTGAATATAAAAAGCCTCTATTGAACACAGAAAAACTTATCTTAGAAATAAAAGTATTTAATAATATAGTAAAATTTATTCTTGGCTATGCTCAGGTTTGGAAGACGTGTTGCCTTTTCAGTTGCTTCATTAATTATAGCCTTTGCTTTGTTAAAAGGAGGAACATCAGTGCATGTAAATTTAAATTAACTTTGAATTGTTCTAACGACCAAATTGCCTTGTGCAAAATATTTAAGAATAATTTCACATCAACATTACTTTAAAATTATATCTTATAAAAATGAGAGTACAATGGGGCATAAGACTTTTATTGAATATCTAGTTATAGCTCCGAAAGATCTCAAATGTAACAATGTGCTCATAGGAGGCATACACGTATTGCTCTCAGAACACTTCTGACAAACTCTACCGATCATTCCGAGTCACTAGAGCGCATAAGGTCAACGCCGAATATCTTGGCAGTATTCAAGATGTTACAAAAAACAGAAGATTTACTATCAAAATATAATATCCAAAAACCTATATTGGTGGGGATGGTCATAAAATGGTTATTGATCTGCAGGTTTTTGTCGATTAAAATTGAGGGTTTTTTCCGGAAAAAGGAGGCTTTTCATTGTTAATAATATTTCTTGTGATATAATCCTGGGCAGTGATTTCCTGTGGAGTATAGGAGGGATTTTAGATTAATGCTCGGGTGAACTTTGCTTTAAATTTTGTTATAAAATAAAGTTGAAATCCCATTATCATGTTAGACCTCCCTGGTGTTGCTTGGCTGCCAGTGACGAGGATCGTCTGGCTAAATAGCTTGCTAAGAATTATGACGTCACCCCTCCTATTTGGGGTGAATGTGTTGTATTACCTTATGGCATCGTGATGACTGATGACGTGCCTGTCAGGTTCAGCCCTTATTCTTGTGTCCCCTAAGATTAAAGTTTTTAGGGAACTGATTGAAGACTTAGAGTCCAAAGGGGTAATTCGACCCTCCAAGTCTCCCTACGCCAGTCAGGCCTCTATTATTCCCAGGAAAGGTCAGGGACATAGACTGATTGTGAACATTTTGAAAGTTAATCAAAGATCCAATTCAACCCCTACCCCATGTGTAGCGTAGAGAGGGGCTTCCAGCAATTGTGGGGAGCAAAATTTGATAGTCTACTCGACAAAAATGCTAGCTTCCTGCAATGTGCTCTCACGGAGCGGTAAAAAAGTATATGACGTTTGTAACATCGTGGCAACTCTACGAGTTCAATCATGTCCTCCTGGGAGCCAGTATCAGAGGCAGAGCTTTGAGTCGAGTTTTGAAACACTTGTTTTCCGACTTGAAATTTAAATTTGTCTTCAACTACTTGGATGACATTTGTATATATAGTGATTCTTTTGAGGAACATTTGATTCTTCTTGACTTGTGGGCCAAGTCTTATATTAAATAACTTGGATACATCATTTATGATGGTGATATGCCTATAGATCCTGAAAGAGTAGTGCCTATTGTTGATTACCCCCATCCAAGTACCTAAGAGGGGTGTTGCGTTTTATAGGTATGTGCACCTACTAATCGAGGTTCATCCCCAGGTTCTCGGATTTCTCTGCTCCCCTCAATCACCTTAAGAAGAAAGGTGTCCCTTTTGTGCGGGGGAGGGGGGGAGAACAGGCACTTGCTTTTAAAACCCTGAAAGGTTAACTTATTTTCCCCGAGGTCATGTTGATGCCCAATATTAAACTTCCATTTCTTCTACATGTGGATGCATCTTCTGTTACTCTTGGAGCAGTTCTTTCACAAAGGACGACCAATGGGGTGCACCCGGTGGTATTTGCCAGTAAGATGCTTTATAATACGGAACGCAGGTATAGACCGTATGAGAAGGAATGCTTGGCATGTGTGTTTGGTGTAGAGAAATACGCATACTATCTAGAACGGCAGGAATTTAATCTATACACAGATAACATGGCCCTCTCTTGGATGTGGTGCCACCCCAAGCAAATGGAAAATATTAGTCAGTGGGTCTTATATTTATCCAAATTCAACCTCACTACGCATCACATTCTTGGCAAGAATAATGTGATTGTTGACGTCTTATCCAGAATGAATAATGATTTGGATTCATGTGGCCCGGAGGAGATCGTTGAAATGTGTTACTTAATCCATTACATTCCTGAATCCTTCATCTACATTCAAGAACATAAAAAAATGATCCGTGGTGTGCGGAAATTATTGAGAAATTTCGGGATGGGGAGGATGCGGGTTCGTATTTCATACAGCGGGATATTCTGGTTTTTACTGCTAGACCTGGCAAAGGGAGGAAGATCTGTATTTCTTAGATCCTACACCTCATTATATTCCGTTACTTTAATAATTCTGTTGTCGGGGGTAGCCTAGGTATCCTCAAAACCCTTAGGAAAGTGTTAAAGGAGTTATTTTAGTCTGGGTTGTACCGGGAGGTCAGAGAACAGGTCCGGCAGTATTTGGATTGTCAAAGGGCCAAACCTGTCCAGAATAGTAGAATAGAGCTACATTCAGCCGGTGTTGCTCGACGTCCTCGGTAAAAAAGTATTCATTGAATTTGTTGGACCTCATTCCTCCTTGGGCAGCACGTGCATTTTGGTGGTACTGGATGTTTTTTCTAAATTAGGGATGATCTTTCCTCTGAGGAACATGAAGGACAAAACTACAGTTGACACTCTGTCTAAATGTGTATGAGCTATTTTTGGAACCCCACGAACTGTTTTGATTGATAATAGACCATGTGTCAGGCTTTCCACTTTCAAAGACATGTGTTTCGGCTTGGGAATAAAACATGGTACTACAATCCCTTACTATCCCTGTCCCAAGCAAGTTTAAAGATTCAATAGAAATCACAAGGTGGCCTTAACCATCTTCAATGGCTTAGAACAGGTTAGGTGGGACCTGGACATTCCGTTCCTTAAATTGGCATTTATCTCTGCCTTTCATAAATCAACGAATGCGTTTCCCACCTCTGTATTTCTTGGTTGAGAACTCTATCGTCCCCTTCTCGCAGTTTGGGACGTGGACCCCCTGGTGGGTGAGTCGGAAGAGGTCTGTCATGCTGACCGGTGTAGGGGTGCGTTCGCATCCTTGAATAAGGCTAATAATAATATAGCTGATAGGTATAATCATGGTAGACTTCCTGTTTCTTTCTATGTAGGTGATATCGTAATGCTTAGGGCCTTCCCACATAGCTCTGCGACAGACAAGGTCACGGTGAGGCTGTGGTCGAGGTGGACTGGACCATGCATGTGAGTCGATGGCTGTACCCCGTTTATGTATCTTTGTGTGGATTGGATGACCCGACTGTATTGAGAAGAACCCATGAAATCCATTTCAAGCCCATGCCTTTTAAGAGTCCTCACTCCTAGACCAGGAGTGCTATCGGAAGATGTTGATCGAAGATCCGGCTGAGGTCAGGATTAATGTTAATAATGGGAAATGATATATTATTATGTGTTGCCACTTCAGATGGGCGTATTTCTGTAATTGACGAATCAATTCATACAAATAAGAAAACTACCCTAGGAAAATATAGTTAATTAACTAGACTAATAAGAGTACTCTTTAGAAACAAAAAGATCTTCGTCACGGAGGAAAGTCCTGGACGTATCTATACACTTGTGCTCATTCTCCTTTGAGAGAGGGACAGAATTGAACAATGTGTGACTTTGAACTCTCATATTTATAGTGTTGTGTTAGGATTGGCCAATTAGGTGCATTAATCCTGATAAATTTGTTGACAGAGGATCCCAAAGGAGTGTTTGTTACACGTTGTTCTGACCAAGATATTACTTGTGTCCTCAGTGGAGTCCTGGCTTTTCTGAAACTTCAAAACTGCCTCTAAACACTTAGCATGCGTCTGAAGAGCGCTATCGAGATGCCCGGGAAAGAAAACAATAGAGAAAGTGAGGGCTGCCATAAAAAGGAAACCTGCTGGAAGCTGTAGATACCTCGAGAAAAGAGAATCTCAAGCCATAATCCTCACTATTCTCCGTGGGTTGTGACGTCTGGAATTGGTATCACCTGGACCACAGTTTCCCAAGATATGGGGTAGCCAAGGATATAGCCCAGTGGTTGCTGATCGAGGGTTGAGGGGTGGATCGGCAACAGAGTCTTCACAGAGCACAAAATAAATATGTCCTTCAATAATTCCAAGATATGCGTCATGTTCAAGATATATAAGAATTAGTCCATTGTATCTATTCCGACATAATTCATCTGCAAAATAATTTTCTGTCGTGGCTCCAGGACTTAGCAACTTTATCTTAATAAATGAATCAGCTGATAAAAATAACGAATGTGTTTTAGACCAGTTCGAAGCACCATAATACACCTACATGTCCATAGGCACCACTATGTCTAATAATCTAATTCACTTAATCCATTATATTCACCCATTCCCACTCTTCAACTAAAATTTGGACAGCCATCATTTTGCTGCGTAATTCCAACCCACCTAAACTTTGTAGTGAAACCCGCTTGTAGGTAAACAGTCCAAAAAACTTTATCACAGAGGAAACTGTCATTACCTGTTGATCTATGGGAAAGGGTTGTGATACTAAGATTTCATCAGATCTGCCCTTCCAGCTTAAATGCACGTAATTTCCTATCAGCGTTTGCTATACAATGATCATCAACACAGTGTAAGGACAAACCCGAAAAGTGGCAGGCATTGATCTTCGTGGCAAGTGTTTCTCAGATGGACAAATATATGTGGTGTGCTCCCATGATAGTTGTAGCATCATCCTGTATATTTTCACTTCTGATTATAAAACCACTGATGTTGTTTACAAATACGCTTTGTCATAATTTTACTCACTTTATTTCCTTCAATTGATACAAATACTCTATGTGTCTAATCTTATAACAGAAATAATTACATTACATTAATTAGATCAACCATGAAGATAAAACTATTATCAACTCTAGAGTTTGAATTATGGTAAATTCTATCTAATTAGTTGCGTGATTTCTTCTCTGTGCGAGATATTTAAGACTCGGGGATTAGAAACGTATCGTTTTAATGGACAAGTTTTTAAAAATGACATTAACACAAGTGAAACTGTGGTTAAAATGTAGTCCCCCATACTTTAGCGTAATTAGTAGGCCTACATCGGCCTATAAACTAGACGCGTATTCAAATGCAGTGACAAAAATGAAAACATATTTCTTAGGTTTGTGTGTGTGCCACAGTTTTTACTTGTGTGCTTTCCACAACATAGATTATTTTAAGGGAGCATTTTAAGGGAGGCACAAAAATTGAAGGGTGTGTAAAACACTCGAGTGGAAACCTTTTAGAAATAAATATATTTTATTCTTAGATAAAAGTACAAAATACACAAATCAAGTTGTATCAAAATATTAAAGACACTAACTACACAATGATCTACAGTTGGTGTTAAAAGCAAAGTTCAAGTAACACCATCCAAGATTTCTTTGTAACACATTTTAAATTTATTTTATGCCAGTTGACAGCTGATTTCCTGTTGGTAGAAATAATGAAATTAACAAACGGTAATATTCTTTCTTACACTTATTCACACAAAACACACTCACATAAAATATATACTTGAATGTACCCACGGATTCGTTCGCACTAAAAAATACAGCAACACATTAGTCAACTTCAAATGCAATAAGAGAATAAGAATTCAAGGGCAATGTTTCAAGTGCGTACAAAAATTCACGAAGAATCACGGACTGGCCCCCATCCCCTCTTCACCACACCCCAAATCATATCACACACAGTCTTAGATACCCTCAATACCAGCCACGACGAATGTTCAATATCTACGCTATTTTTTTAACACTAATTTTCACGCTGACAAGCTATTATTACATAATATAGCTTACCATGGGTCCACTGAAAAATCTGGAGTACAACAGAAGAAGTACTATCTCGATCCAATGAGTACTTTTTGAGTTCACTAGCAACAAACAGAGACACAAACATTCTAAAAATGGATTATTTGGTGTTCTTATCCTTTATATTACCAAGAAGGAAATGAAAACACCACACAAATTTGAATTCGCAGAAAAACCTATCTAATATGCCCGTTTTTCATACGGGAAATCTATAAAATAACTTTGTTATTTCATAGTTTATAAAATTAATCATATCAATAATCCCATCTACCATCTTAATGCTTATCATCAAAAATAATAATAATAATAATATATATATATTAACAAAGACATAGATCCATTAAGAAACATAAATGAGACTGATATAATATTAATAAAATTTTATAATTTACCCAATAGAATACTAACAATAATAATAGTATTATACCTATTCTTAACAATACTCGCAATTAAAAGTAACCAAATCTCAAATCTAAATAATGAGCTAGGGATGAGAAAGGTTGAATTTAGGTAAAGTGTACCTGAATTTGCACGGAGATAGAGTTGAAATACATTTGGGAAAAACCACGTCCACTATATCTGACTGGAGTTCGAAACCCGATCTTCCTGTCATCGGCAATCTAGCCAATTGAGAGAGTGACGCCTTAAACCAGGCGGCCACTGAAGCATGTTAGTAAGAAGTAGTTATTTACATAAGTTTTGTAAATGTTTAAATCCCCCAGTTCTTTATTCTCCACTAAGAAATCTCAAATATTTAGGAATTATTGAGGTATTTGAAGTAATACCCCCGTATAACTGGTATTTTTGGACATGTTTGAGAAACAGACAAACAACATTTCATTTATATATATTAGTGTGATTTAAGCGTTCAAAGTCTCTAGGTTTTGGAGTTAAAGCTCATACACACATAGCCATAAACACACAGACAGGCAAACAAACAAACAAATGAACATAATATATTAATTGCATCGTGATTGATTAATCAATCCCATTTTCAAACTAGCCATAGAGAATGAGTTAGAGCTCTGGACCAGCTAAAAAGTAGTATTGTCTACCCACCATTTTAATTTTCAAGATGGCTGTAATTTCTAAAATAATTATATCCAGGAAAAGTTAAACGTTGATCCAATGAAATCCAATAAGTACAAACTGAGAAAAAGGCCAAAATAAGTGTTTTACAGCCGCTATCTTGAAAAAAAAATTGGTTTACATAAGAATATAGTAACCAGGTGTCAAAGTTGTATCCATGTGAAATCCCAGCAGAACATTATTGGTATAGTGGTTTGGGCTTGATTGAGCAACAAGCAAACAAACAAATATAAGACACATATTTCATTTTTAAATACGTAATTAGAAAGGTAAAATAAAAATTATAAATGGGAGTTCACATACGCTAGTTTCCCTAAATAATAATTATGAAACGTTTATGTAGTTAATGGTAATTCGTTTGGTATCCTTCCGCGACAGTAAAATGTAAGTCCTTGATTTCATTTCACAATCACCCTACCATTACACATTAGCGTAAGTGCGTATAACCTGAACGGGTAGTAAGATGCGGTGTTAATACTACTACTACTACTACTACTACTACTACTACTACTACTACTACTACTACTACTACTACTACTA
>CABFWB010001953.1:82988-131176 GCA_902151455.1 Timema bartmani
TGACAAGATGTGTATTAATCACAACTTGTGAATGTGAGGAATGCCAGGCCTCTACCGTGGTTCGGATTCCACGTTAAACTGTAGGTCCTCCATTTCATCTCACAATCACCCTACCATTACACATTAGCGTAAGTGCGTATAACCCGAACGGGTAGTAAGACGCGGTGCTAATAATAATAATAATAATAATAATAATAATAATAATAATAATAATAATAATGCAGGCTCACGATATGTGTAGTAACAAAAACTAAAGTTTCCAAAAGAAAGTGATTTGTACCAAGTTTTTCCACTTTTTTTTTTTTTAGCAAAGCTTCTTACTACCCGTTCGGTTTATACTCTTATATCCTTACCAATTACACTAATCGTTTTAGTTAATAAGAATGTTATATTTATAGGAAGTCAACCAGCATTTTCGTGGAGGGAGATTGGAAAATCATTTTGAAAAAACCCACCCTCAGTACACTTGACTGAAATTCGAGCCTTAACCTTCCCGTCATCGGCAGTCTAGCCTACTATCCTATTGTGAGAGTAGCACGTTATACCATGCGACGACCGAAACGGGTGATTTCTATTCTTCTTGGTTATTCAGCTACCCGAATAAATAATCATCATGTCTTATGTGACAGGCTCAACATGTATGTAAAAAGAAGAGGCTAAGGTACACACCCTTAAGACTGCCCGAACTACTTATTTAAAGTTTAAAATTGCTTGGCTAATAATTGGTCTTATAGATTAACTTCCCAGTTGACATTAGGTCTAAGGCATTAGGCTCAACATATTTGATATTATATATATATATATATATATATATATATATATATCAGAATTGCACACTTTAGGGCTTCACAAAATAGATTTGAAAAGTTTTTACTTTTTTTTTCTCGGGTTTTTAACCACACACACCATATGTCACGGGGCTTAAGGCGGTCAAATATCAATATACACTCAAATCCACTTATATTGAGCCACTATGGACTATAGATGCTTGATTCACTAAATCAGAAATATCTCCATTTAACCATAAGTGAGAGGGGTAAAAATAATTAAAACAAAATATCACAATTAGAAAATATTTATTGAGATCTCTTTTATTAATATCTAAATTGTCGAGCGCATTCGAATTTCTGAATAAGGTATACCTGTCAACAGACATTCAATTAAGACACACTCGAATTCCGGAGTAAGGTATACCTATCAGCTGGTCCACACGAACTGCGTAACAACCTGTAATCCTATTCAACTCATAGCCATTAACCTAACCTAGCCTAGCGTAACCTAACCCAATTTAACCTAACCTAACCTAATATCCATGTTCCATTTTAATTTAAGTCATTATAAATTTAATTTTTAATCCGCAGTTCATGTAATGGTATTACCGAGCTCGGATTAGTTGTTCTGCAATTTGTGTGCACCCGTATTAGTTGTTCCGTAATTTGTGTGCATCGAAACTGTCAACTATGTTCTGTTACTTGTTGTGTACCATTTTAATTAATATTCTCAGTTTTTTAATGTGAGAAATAATCTATTTGTTTGAATATGTTTTACTTTTTTACATCCATTACTATTTCCAGCCCACAGGCTGGGTCAGTTTTTTATTCGAGTCATATATTTTTCCACTTCCGGCTTGCTAGGACTGTAGTAGCTACATATGCCTTATAATATCTCTCCATACTAGTACAGGAACAACAGTCAATCCCCGGCCATTAATTTATCAATGTGAAAGGGTAAACCCATATTTTCATCAACGATAAATTTTCGGCTATTCCGGAAATTGAGCCCGGGACTCTTAGCTGAGTAAGCAGATACGCTACAAACTGAGGTAAGGTGTTGGACTGTCTGCTTAAGTATCCATGTAAATTTAAGATTACATTACATAAAGAAGTTAAACATTACCTAGATGTAAGCTTCATTTGTTAGGGAATCACGATTTGCCTATTAGTGTGAATATAAACCAACTAACATAAAATATAGTTTCTATTTGGATTTAAGATTTAAATTCCTTCTATAATTACTCTTTGGACTTCAGTTGATTTGGTGATCAAATAAGAAGAAAAAAATTTCTAGATTCATGGCTTTTTGATTATTCCAAACTCCTCGTCACCAAGGAAACTTACAAAGAAGATTGATACATTAAGAGTTAATATATTTTAATATTTAGAAAAATATATCGCAAATGTAACCACATAAACAATTGGTTTTTTCGACACTGTTTTACTCGATGATCAGAGAGTTTACCCCTTATTATTAAATATAGGAGTTACAAGAGAAGAAGTCATTCATCGAGACGACGAGTACTTTTTGAGATTACTGTAAACAAACAGACGTAATCGAACGGGCAGATATATTCACAGTTTTATTACATAAATAGTTTTGAAATAAAATACAATTTTTTAAAAATATATTTATTGTTTGTTTTTAAATTTATCATGATACAAAGCCAGCTTAAAGGTTCATATTCGAGAAGGGGAGGTGGGAGTAGTCCTAAATTCAATTAGCCTAAAAATTTAGAACTGAAAGTCAATTAGCCTAAAGGGAATTTGTCTAAAGTCATTGGGCCTGAAAGTCAGTTACCTAAGGCCAATTGGCTGGACGTCAGTTGGCCTAAAAGTTAGTTGGCCTGAAGTCAGTTGGCCTAAAATTCAGTTGGCCTAAAAGTCAGTTTGCCTAGAGTCATCTGGCATACAATTTAGGCCAAATAACTTTAGACCTACTGACGGACACCCTTCGAAATAAATCTAAAGATGGGCAAATTTACTTAATGGGGGGATTAAGTAATCAACTATTAAAACTCTTTCCAGGTAAGTGTCATCTGAACTCCCCGTTACACTCTCACTGTGTAGAACTAAGTCAAGTTTTGAAGTTTGCGATATGCTAGAAAATGAACTCATTTCATTTCTACAGTATAATTTTCATAAAATATATTTGACAGCTTGAAGATTTATGAGATCAACTTTCACGTATTCAATCGTCAAATCATGTTATGTACACCTGTAATTTTTGATAAATATTACCAATGCTTATAAAATTACACTAATAATATATTAAAATTTAATCAATGATGAGCGTAAAAAAATATTGTTTTTATTTTCTAAAAGGTCTTTCCTGTGAAAATTGGACTGTGCGAGTGTATTTTTCTATCATAACATTTTTATGTTTCAAATCATATTCTAAATTGCTAAGGACTATAAAAATAATTTATATTAACATTTATGTATTAATCAGCATCCAAAGGCATATGTTTAATACATTGTAGTGTATACATTAGAAGGAGATTAGAGGAATCAATAAATGATGTAATGAATCTACAAGCTAGCTGCCTTCCTTATAATATCTGTGGCACGATGGAAACTTATAAAACATTTTGGGTGGTCAGGGTCTGTCAACAATTACTCATATTATGACAAACTCTCACTCACAATTTAAAACTGGTAAATTAAATAAATTGTTGGGGTAGGATTAGTTGACTAGAGGGGTGAGAATGGATTTGGGAGTAAGGAAGGATTGGCTGTTGGGTAAGGTTTTTTTTTTGTTTGGATAGAGAAAAAGAGAACATTGGAATAAATTTACAAAAACTTCTGAAGAGATCCACCAGATTATTTACAAGGGAGGGACGGAAATTCAAGGTACCACGCGCAAAAGAGTGGTAAGTAAGGGAATGTGAAAAAGTGGAGAACACAAGCTCGTGATGGCAATGTGATCTCTTAAAGGCAAAACTAAGCACTAACTGGTTTCAGACAAATCTACCATGTGTTTAAAATGCATTTGAAATATTTACACAGTATGATAAAATGACAAAAATTCTTTAAAGTCTGTGTTTACAATCATCCTTTATCTATGTGATAGTAAATATTTTATATTTTATTAAGTGTTCAGGTGATAATATTAAAATTTTACAAGAAGATTAATAAATAGTAAGTCAGTATTCCAATTACAAAAAAAATCAGCTATCTACAATTAGTAGATTTTATATAACTAGGAATCTAATTACCAGTAAAAACGTTTATCAAGGTATACAAACTTAAAATAATCTTCATTTAAATTAAAACCTCCAGAATCATTTATTTGAATTCAAAAGTTTGGTCTCTCTCAAATGTTTCAATATTCCACTTTCTTTTCACGTCAGTGTGAGTATATTTTCTCTAAACTCTATCTTCTATATGCCAACCCTATTAGTGTAAATCTGTAGATAGTCTGGACGTGAAGGCATGGTGTAAAAAACAAACTAGAACACCAATGTATCAGTGTAAATGTGAAAGTCTAGTTTGTTTTATATTCTTACAATAAAAGCAATGAGTGTGATAGTAGAAACGCAGATACTCATACTTACTTCCTATTTCAGAAACACACAGCCACTTTTATTTAATACAATATCAAACTAGCTTAGTTTACAAAATAAAAATAATTGTCGCTATATGAATATTTATATATTTTGTTAACTCGACTAAGACAAGACTAATCTAGAATACCAAAAACAAAGAGTCACTTATTATGATTGTACAGAAATAATAGAATTGGTTTTCTGAACAAAACATATCTTAATCAATCATTAATATTTTACTAGCTAGATACATGTTTCTATACATCAAGAAATAAAGTTGGAGCTAAAAATTAAATACAATTTAAAAATAATGAGATTTAATGCTAAACGCTTTTCATTACGTCATTACGAGTGATTAACTGTCTACTCCAACAAAGATGTCAAAACTAAGGCTCGTGATACAGATGTTTCCTAGTAAAAATATTGATCCAGCCAGTCATATTATAACACTGATAAAAATTAAATAAAATTTGTATTAAATTTAATATTTATTTTTCTTAGAATTTAATTTAATTAATAGGAATCTAAAACCGTTGATTTTAAACAGGATATTGAACAACAATAGATATATTCTGATTCGAGAATAGCTCTCCTTATTCATAATGTTTTTACATTAATAATTGAGTCAGTAGTTTTGATATAAATTCAATAGTTTGTGTAACTACATTTATAAGTTATTTATTGGCAATTATCTAATATATTTTGTTATCTACAATTTGTACTAGGCTATATTATATAACTTTATTTTTGATTTATAATTTTTATCTACATTTTTTGAGAACGCTCACAGCTATTTTGTATACAGCAGTTTATATTAGTATGAGTATGTAATCATTACATTTATTTTGACCTATATATATTATAAATCTTTTCACACAGTTATTTTATTCAAGCAAATTTTATTATTAGTTTATATAAAGAATACACATCTACACATCAGGTTTGGATAAGTAATAGCTTCACTTACTATTAGTTATATTAACTATTAATATTAATATCTGCATTAAGTTTTAAAACTATATTTATTGAATATCTTATTAATATCTCTTACTAATATACCTTTTTTAAATAGATATCTCTTACCATTATGAATCTACAGATTTTGCCTTAGCTGTACATATTTAGTGTGGCCCTCGTTAATAAGAGGTTGTACACAATTTAATTATTCTAATCATCACGTCATAGCCAAAAATTCTCGTCAAGTGTTACGTTAATCATAAAAAGCCCTTTGAATTCATCCCCTTGTTGAAACGAACTCTTGAAATGTTTATTATGAAACCCACGCAAGAAGACGTTGGCCCCCCTCGTCCATGGCTAGAGAGTTCGTCACTACCAGTTGGTGTCAGGCGTTCACTCTTCATATATAAGTGGGAGAGGGGCACGCTTGACGGAACTTAGATCTGGGACTAAGAGCCGCGTGGACAGATCTGGGATACCAACAACACTTTGACCATTTTCTACAAGTCGTCCATCATGGCGACAAACAGGCAATTGGTAAGTTTACACTCTACCCTTTTGTGTAATTATTTAACTCGCCATTATTCCCAGTCTTTAAAAATAAATTACCAGAACCAGTACTTGCTATCATTGACCGATATTACAATGTAAGGGATTAGGGGGAAGTGAAGGAATTTTAATAACATACACTACAATGTATTTGAGATGGGAATGTAAAACCACAAGGACTAATATACATTTAGTAAATAGTTTGTTTAAGGGTGTAAAAAAAAGACTTGAGATGTTTTAAACATTTGAATTTTTGGTTAAGAAACCATATTATCACTGTGAAGTAACACATTTTGTTCTCAAATAAATATTTTTATAAAATTTCTTATCATTTCCAATGTTATAAAAAACATTTAACATATGCATTGAGGTTTGTTAATATATCATTAAAAGGTCAATCAATACAGTATCATATTTTATACAGAAATTAAAAAAACTAGAAAATGACCATAACATTGTTTAGTTCCAAGTAATTTTTTTTAATTAAGAGAAACACTTGGATACCAAACTAATAGCAAAATGTTAAAAATTATTTAATATTCGTTTGTACACCATCACCCATTGAAGACATTCTTTATCAAATAAACATTATAAGAAGTTATTATTAAAAGACGAAAACTTATCAAAAATAGAACCAATATATTTTGACCAAACTAACTAAAATATAATATGTAATATAATTATTTAGAAGATTTAAATCCCTGGGCTGAATGAGTCAGAACAACCTGCATTGGTGATCGATTGGTCTGAAAATCATCTTAGGGATAAATTTTACTCCAGTGATGGAGTGATTGGGTTTGGAATCCATGTCGCTTCACTAAGGGTGTTTTATTTTAAAAAGGATCTCCTACTCTTATTTTAAACAAATTCAGATGTTTTTCTTATAAATTGAAGCAAAGTTAACCAGGTTATACTTGATTACAAAATAATAACTCAGGTTAAAATGTTTTTAAACTCTTGGTTAAGTGATCCATATGACTTTTTAAAGTTTATTTTAAGTGTAATTTTGTAAAGATCGTAAATAAATTAATTTAAATGTTTTGTTCTGTGTACAAACTTAACAAGAACTCACCCTAGGAACAAAATTAGCAAATCATTAACTATAAGAACATTTTCCTATTCTAAATTTAGAATAATAATATCTTCATGCGTTCAAATAATTTTTTGAAAAATCTGAACACCCTGGCTCAAAAAATTATGGAACACAGTAGTAAAATGTAGTTTCTTCATAGTTTACGATAAATAATGTTAGTTAAGAACAAATTGTTAGCAATAAAGGTTATCTTTTTATGTACACATAATGTGGTTTAACTTTTGTAACATTTTATATAATGTTAATATTATATCGGTGAAGTAACTTTATTATTTCAATAGTCATTCCATTAAGAAATTTCTTTAATTAATAAAAAATCATCGTCAAGGAATAATTCTAATTTTCTAATTCAAAGTACATCCAAAATATAACCTTGAAATGTTTGTACAACTTCAGTGATTGAATAATTGTCCTAAGAAGAATTATATAACTAGTATTTAGATACATCTCTCGGAACATGGAGTAGGTTTGATTTAGCCCATTTTAATGAAAGCCGTTTAATTATCTTAAGTGCTCATATTAAATTAAGTTACAGAAAACTCGAAAAAGTGGTAAGACGGAGTGCATAAAAATAATGTGTTTATTATTTATGAATACCAAATTAATATATTTTTTGTTTGAGTTTAAATATTTTATTATGTTTAGTCCTAATTTATGAATGCGAGGGACATCTAATATAAAATATTAGAGCGGTTGCAGATAAAATTGTTATTGTACAAATATATATATACTGTATATTGTTTTCAATTATTGAATCTCGCATTGGACTAGAGCAGGGTTCGCTAACTCATGGCCCACTGGACGCATCCACTCCACAAGACATGTCTGACCGACCCTCTTATCTACAATAAGTACTTTCATCCTACTATCTAACTTACAGTAATAATCACACACAAACTAACAGTTTAATTTTAGTGTGTACATAGTTTTGGGAATTTAAAACTTTTATAATTTAATAAATATGTCTTCAAGAACCCTCATAAACATCTGGGTAAATATAAGTTTTTAAAAATATTTTAAATATACATTAATGAATTTAAATACATAGTATCAATAACTAACTAGTATATACCTACATTGGTGGACACGTGATTTAAAAGCCATTCATCTGGTCTAGTTTACCCTTGCTCAGGCGCTCGTGGTTCGAAATTCAAGCGGGTGAAAAGCGTGTGGTCTTTTAGATGAGTTCTAAAATAACCTTCGCTCGAATGCTTTTCAAGTTCCTCTAAATTATCTGTTCCTCGTCCCATATTCCTTAGTGTGAATAAAATGTATATAGTCTGGACGAGTATTTATAGTCATAAAGGGCGAGTACAACTAAGTATCCTTTATTTTTCAATATAAAATATAAGAAAATAAAGGTATATCATTGTCGCAATGTCTTAAAGAAAAATATTATTTTAATTGCAACTATTAATCCTTTTTATATTTAACATAAAAAACTAAATACAAAATTTTAATAAATTTGATAAAAAGATATTGTGAGTCTTAGGTTAGTCTAAATTTATCGTAATAATAAAATTATAAAAATATTTCGTTCATTATAGAATTCTAAAATATCATAGAATAGGCATATATTTAAAGTAGGTATTAGAAATTTAAGATTTTTTGAGCTTATATCCTTTTACTTACAATAATCACAAACGTTCAATAAATAACTCAGTTATCTCAAAGTATTATTAATATTTTCTACAGAGCGGAACATATATTTTGCATTATTTTCATCTTGACACTACCATTGCTTAAAGCATTCCACTAACACCTTAAATTGTGAATGGAATATATAGTAATATTAATCATCTGCCTACCTCAAAGCACAAGACATGCCTTTTTAGTTTATAATAAAAAATACTATATTATGATGGTTGCATGAAGTAGTTAAACATACTTTCCTTATACCGGCAAAGAGTAATATGCTAGATAACTCATTTCAAGCGAGTATTTGCATAGTTGTTTGAGTTTCTACATCCTTCATTAGTGAAATAGAGATAACTTAATGCAGTTTACAAAATAAAAAGTAATCAAGGAAAATAGTACAGTATGAAAACTTTCTTTAAATAAAATAACTATAAATATATATAAACATAAATACATATATTTAAATGTGTAAATATAAATATAAATATATATCACCACGTCATACAACCAGTTCAAGCTATACGCATACCTGATAATTACTGTTATAGATAGAAGAATTTTAGAGGTAATATAACAACATTTGCGTAAAAGAGAGTGGGAAACCATTTATCTTTATTATAAGTGACCAGGACTCAAACCCGAATCTCCCAGTCACTATCAGGTCAGTCTAGCATGAGAACGATGCTTTGGACCAATGTTTCTCAAACATTTAACGGAGGTGAACCACTTGAGAAGCGTATGATTGGTAAACTTAGTATACCAAGATTAACAGTGAACAATTTCAAAGCTGAAACATTGTTAGTCTCAATATTTTCACATCAAGAGACCAGGATGGTGCTACTTCTCATCTTTCACAAGTTACAAATATGTGGTTCGATGGCAGACAATAATTATTATTTAACCCTCCGTTGGTCGAGCCTCGTCTCGTAACGCCGTTGGTCGAGGGTGAGCGCTGTGCTCACCGTCAATCTGTGAACGTNTTAAGCCATAAGTCATGTTCCAAATCCAGACAGTTATGATTCTTATTTTTTATTTATACAAAAATAGAAATCCAACCTTGCAATTATTTGTAGTTGGAAACAGTAGCAGTTCCTTTATAGCTTGTAGGATTGTTCAGGATAAAAGGATTGAACATTAACACAAACATTTTTGAGAGACTTTAACCAAAGATTACTTTCATCTGAAGCTAACTAGGTGAGCAGTTACACTCACGTGCTAGCAGACCAGATGATTCAACTCGATAGATAGTGAGGAAATTGTTCCTAATCAACTCTTTGTTTTCATCAGGGTCTTAAAAAGTACTCTTTAATATTCTGTTGGAGCATTTTTATGTGCTGCTCGAATCTTTCCACTATCAGTTCATTCCCTCAATAAGTTCAAAAAGCCTTCAACTGTAAAGAAAGAGTAAAACTCTTTGCGATAAAACCATTTGAACCTTAGTTCAAACTTCTGGATAAGCACTGATATTTATCACGTGCACTGAAAAAAATTGACGTTGTGCTTCTGAAGTGAAAGATATACGTTATTCAAGACGTTAAATATATCACTGAGATACAGTACTTGAATTAGGCACTTAAAGTAATGGAAATCATTTTTACTGATCTCGTTAGTGTCGGGAAGAAATAGTTTTTTCTCATACCTCAACTTAAAAGACTCTCGCAAGCAAATTTCCTGTTAAGAGTCAGTGTAATTCTGTTTGGAAAAGTAAAGCCTTAAGCTTACTCCTCATTTAGAAAAGTCGGGTAATAAGGGGCCATGACTTGATCGTATTTACAACGCTCACAATTACTCGCTTTAAAACCAATTTCAGTTGAAGAGGCATTTCTTTGACATCCAAATGTTGTCTGTCAATGGAGCAGTATGTGTGGTCGCATTTAGGATCAATCTATTTTATCCGCATAGCAATGCCCTTCTTTACTACACACATTGCCAGCGCTCCATCAGTGTGTATCCCAATGCACCTTTTCCAGTCTACATAATGTGTTACGAAATAATCCTTTATCAAACAAAAAAATACCTTCTCTGTTCTGTGCGTTTTAAGGGATGGACTAAGAAAAACTCATTAAACACTTCATCTTCGTCCATGTATCTCACATATGTCAAAAGTTGGCACATACCTTGCATGTCCGTGGATTCGTCCAACTGTGAAGCTAAATATCTGCTTGAACGTATTCGAGAGAGTAACTAACACCTCCTACACATAGTACGCCATGGATTTATTTGACGTCACACTGTTTCATTTGACAAAGGAATTTTGTTGATTTCTTAATTTGCCTTTTCTTCAAGCATAATTTTGTCATAAATTTTGCTTTTGGCTTGACAAGTTTATCAAAAATGGTATGCATTTTACAAGTTTTAACCACAAGCAAATCAACTTTGAGGGATGCTTCATTAGATTTGGTATCTTCTACACCCATAGCAGTGCTAGTAGTTTTCTTTTGTGGGAAAATCATTAATTTATCATTGTTCTGAATAAACTAAATTGGGGATTATGTGAATGTGGGTCTCCAATCCTATAGAATCCCATTTTCAAATATTAACTGTCGTATTTCCTGTTCGCGGTTTTCTTTTTAGAACTTTTATAGAAGATAATCACAGTACGTGATCCACTTGCTTCAAATTAAATATATTCTGTTCAATAGCTGGACGCTTGTTCTGACCACTGTGACCAATATTTACACTTGCAACACCGCGCTTCAATTAAAAACTTTTGATACAATGATTCATTTTATAAAGGAGATTGTGACACATACGTCAATTATTAATTACATTTCTAAAACTATCATAAACAGTTTAAAAAACACACAATAAATTATTTAATTATCAGCAGCAAACAGCAAAACCTACAACACGTTGATCGGTAAAACTAAGCACTGTTGATATCAGAGCTGTAAGCTGGCCGAAAAATGATCGGCAGTGGTGATAGCGAAGCTCAGCAGCCTCGGCTTATGGCTCTGCTGTCAACTGTCATAGTTGCGGAGGCCTACATCGAATGCACTGGTGCGAATAAACTTAAGTCTGCAAGGGGTATTCTCCATTCTTCTCATAATAGAGCCCAGTGATGGTTTTATCATAGAACGTTATAGCGAAATTAGTTAGTCATTCTTGAAATTTTAATGTCCCGTCTGCAGACCACATGGCACACAATCACAGACCACTAGTGAACCACGGGCCACAGTTTAAGAACCACTACTTAAGACCATCTAGCCACTAAAGTAGGTCATGTGACCATAATTTTAGTGTGATAAACACACTACTGGTTGACACGAGAGGACCAACTGGCAGAAGATAATGAATAGGAGATTAAAGTGATCGCTAGCTATCTGGTCTACAAAATCAAAACATATATATTTTCAAAGATATCATGGGTCAAATGATTGACACGATTAGGACCATGTTATAGAAAGAAAACTGTTCAACCAACTGAAAACCAATATTTTGAAGGCTGTATGGGTCAAATTGCTAACATGATTTGCACCAACTTTTTGACAAATTTATGCATAGGAGTACAAAGTGATGTTAAATAACTGGTCAACACGAGATGACAAACTAGTAGACAAGCTTATGCTTAGGAGAACAGGTTAATTTATCGACAATATTAAAACAAATATTTCCAAGTTTGGTGAGTCAAGTAGTCGACACGAGTGAAACCATGTTATGGACAGACAACTGGTCGACCAAATAAAGACAAATATTTTGAAGGTTGGGTTTGTCAAGCACCAAAACAAACTTGTCAACAAATTCATGCATGGGAGATAAAAGTGATCGACAACAAACTGATTAACAAGAGAGGACCAACAGTCAGAAAAACGTCAAGATAAATCCAATTAAGAGTGGGTTAGGTGACCAATCATTTACTACACTGAAAACTACACAAATTAGTTTATATTTTGTCTACCAGTTGGATGTAGATCCCTTCATCCTCCTTTGCATTAGCATGTCGAAAATTTTATCCAAATCAATTCATCAACTTGACCTATCTAGCCGTCCAAATATATGTTTATATTTGGTCTACCAGTTTTCTTTCGATTGTTCTTCTATGCATAAGATTATTGACCAGTTAGTATAAGCTGTGTTGGTCACTTGAAACACCTAACCTTCCAAATAATTTCGTTTTATATTTAATCTGCCAGTCATCAGTCAATCACATGGCCCTACACTTGTTAAACAATTGACCCACCCAAACTTCGCCAGCCAACATTTTAACCAAATGAAAACAAATATGTCAATCACTTATTCTTATGCATGTGCTTGTCGACCAGTTGGTCCAAGTATTGTCAAACAATTGACACACCTAGATATCCATATATTTTTTTTAAGTTTCGTCAACCAGTTGTCTATCACGTGGTCCTACTAGTGTCATCCACTTGGTACACACTTCTATTGCATTTTGATCACTTGTCTGTATATCACTTTGTTCTCCTGATTCGACCAATTATTTTTAGTCGATCAGTTTGCCTTTACCGACTTATTTTTGTTAACTATCTATAATTCCAACATTATTTTATTTTTGTTATTCTTTCCTTCATACTGTAGCATGGTGCACTTGAGTGAAGTTTGGTTTTAGTACGATTCCTTCTATTTGCTCCAATAGTAATTATGTATATGGCTTGCACTGAGCTGACGTTAACTTGCTCTTTCTTGCTTATTTCAAAGAAATGAAGCCCGAACAAGTCTAAATATATTCTTTTATCCTTTCCCTTCTACAACCACCTTCTCTGGATACTGATTTTTCATGTAAAGGTATTTACTTTCTGCTTTGATTCAAACCATACCTCAGATCAGAATCCTTTCTTCGGGCGGTAGACCAATACAGTTAAAAATACTCATCTTAAAATCATATTTATTTTGAATTTTCTGCTGCAACCATGGGATTTTTTTTATGGAAATACTATAATTAGTTAATTTCGAATGTAATAAAAAAATTTTTTCTTATTTATTTTTGAATCATGATTTAATTTTAACGAATTTGATAAGTATCTATGATATTTGTGGATACGTAATGAAATACAATAAGCTATAGGTTGTTTACGTAAATCTTACCCTCTACAAAAACGATAATGATTATAAATTTGCAATTTTTTGTTTGTTTGGTAAACATGTTTTCCTTACTAGTCTGTACGGTGTACCTTAAGCCTCTTTTATCATGTAACAAGTTGGACCCAACATGTTGGTAGACAACACGTGAGGAAAGTAAACTGCGTTTATGGTCGCCAACTAGTTGGATCAACATCCTAGGTCCTCCACTAGTTTTTAATCCGTCTACACATATTTATCCATGGATAACGACATATTACTTACCGTTTCTTCATTTATTGCGTTGACGGGAAGTGTGCTCTTGTAGAAAAAAAATAAAACGTAAGAAACAATAGGGTGTTTGAGGTTTTTTTGGCTAAACGTCGAATTGAATGTGCGTACATAGGAATAATGAATGCCATACATTTGCAAAGTGAAGTTGATAACTTTGTACACATGTAACATCACAAAAACAGAATACTTTTGATATAAATTAATTAGTTCATCTGTATTAGCCTTGTTCTGTTCCATGATCAAAAAATTATGCAAGCCCCGATTTTAAAAGTTAAACTAATCTGAAAATAAAACACGTGCTTCGCCAAGGCTAGAGACTGATTCAATTCGATAACGCATGCGCAGAACCTCCCAACTTGGCCAACATGTTAGGTTGATCATTTATTATCTCTCCGACAAAATGATCCAACACAACCCAACACAACTTTTTGGCTCTCACCGGCTCTCCCAACACCAACATGTTGGCCAGCATCTCCAACAAGTCTGGAGTGCGTCTGTATTGTAGCAAAACTTGTTGGGATCGTGTTGGCCAACATGTTGTGTTACAATATAAACGAGGCATTACCAAATTTGGGAACAATGGCAGCACAGATACAATATACTCAAAATGGCAAAGTAAAATGAATATTTAATGGATCACACTTGTAGAACTTGTTACTAGCCTCAAAGTCTTACTTGAAAATGCTGACCTCAGAGAAAATCTAAATACTCTCTTTGTTTGAATTCTTAATGTAAGTAATGTAAGTAACTAGACTGATTTGCCAGCGATAGAAAGGTCCTGGTTTGGGTCTTAACCGTAGGCATTCCTATCCCCTTTCACTGATAATGGGAGTGTACTCCCTTTAAACTAACCTACTCTTTCTTAACCCATATATTGTATAAAGCTGTTATTATTATTATTATTATTATTATTATTATTATCATCATCATCATTATTATTATTACTATTATTATTAGCACCGCGTCTTACTATCCGTTCTGGTTGTAGGCACTTACGCTAATGTGTAATGGTAAGGTAATTGTGAAATGAAATGTAGGACCTACAGTTTAACGTGGAATTCGAACCATGGTAGAGGCCTGGCATTCCACACATTCACAAGTTGTGATTAATACACGTCTTTTCAGAAGTGAAGGAAGGGTTTGGCAATCAGATAAATCTGTGCCTTGACCGAGGATTGAACCTCGGATCCCCAGCACAGAAGTCTGACACCTTACCCCTAGACAGCCAGATCACCGACCATTAAGCAGTTAGAACCCCGCCGTGTTAAAACTTATGAATTAAAATATTCATTTCTCTAAACTCGTTTTGAAATAGAATATTAAAATGAATGATTCAAAGATCATTCGTTGCTATATGGTTAGTGTGTTATCTCACCTGTGCAGAAGACCCTAGTTAGTTTCTACTAGTTTTGACGAATAATTTTGCTGGTCCAACCATACCATTAGTAAAGAGAGTGGTGCTTTGGCTTATTATCCTAGTTAAAGAAAGTATGTAAGTTGTGTGCTTATAAACTCTCGCCAGATTTGGTGGGCGAATGGTCTAAGGTGTCACTCTCTCAATAGACTAGACGGCCGATGACGGGGAGGTTGAAGCTAGATCCCGGTCGGGTGTACTGTGGGTGGTTTTTCATAAAGGTTTTTCCATTTTTACTCCACGCTATTGCGAGGACACTTCTTCTAAATTAAACATTCTTTATCCTTAGTACATTAGAGTATTTAGTATATAAGCGTTTAACCTGAACAGGTAGTAAGACGAGGTACTAAATATATATATATACTCTCTGTTATAGTAGTCAATAGCTCTTTGTTCCTTAATGGGACAGAAAACCTTTTCCTTTAAAAATTGAATTATAAAATTATAACTATTTCGTATATAATTAGTAACATGAATAATATGACTACGGAATTAGTTATATAAGTCATTTAAAATAATTCCCCTAGTCATTTAAGCATGGCTCCAAACATGTGTTTTCAATTTTCTGAATGAAACTATTCACTGTTTGTTCTACGATATCAAGAGTATCCAATTTTATTTTAGCATCGCGTCTTACTAGCCGTACGGGCTATACGCTAGTGTCCATCTTGAGTAGATTATTAGGGAAGGGGGTAGTCCTCTATTCCCCCTGCTGACAAAGCCCATGGTCTCTTTGTTTGGAAAGTGAACGTATAAAACTAGACCAGCTATACCTAAACAACATATGTATGTTGCTTGGTCATCTAAGTGGATATTTTCTAAGCGTATATCGCAGATACACTTTTATTGACATTCCTCTTTAGCCCTACTAACAGTTCCAGCAATTGAACTCATTGAGAGTAATTAATTTATAATTTACATTATTAGATATTAAATATCTAAATTTATCTAAATTAGAAAGAGTGCAAACGAATCTAAAGGGGGATTGTTTGAAATAATACTAATATTGATAAATTAATGGAAAATTCGTGTCATTAAGGGAGGCTCAAATTCGTGTCATTAATGGAGGCTCATATGGTAATGCTGGTAGAAAATGCTAACGTTCATAAATACTAGGGTATTTAGGAAAAGGAAGTGTGTGTAAAAGTGGAACCAGGCCATTTTCAACGACGTTTTACGCGAAATGTTGTGGTTTTGAGATTAAATGAATTTGCTAGAAACAGATTCTTTAAACACATTAATAGAACCTATTAATATATTTGGGTATTGAATGGTCATGCCAGGTCATATTGAAGCTTGAACTGCTCCTATTGTAAGATACACTGCCACGTGAAGATTTTTTTAAATAATCTGTTTCCTTAAGAATGTCACGAGAGGAACAAATCAATGATAGAATTGACACGAAACCACAGTTTGTCCAGCCTCGTCCAACATTCTTTTTACAAACACTAATTCCGAGTGATGTGTGACTAACTGTTGTGCAGAAAGGATTATTGGCGATGGACAAACATAGTCTTTAATATTTATCTTCAACGTCAAAAGCCCTGGTATACGTGTTTTGCTTTAAAACTGACTTAAATAACCAATAATTTGGCAATTGTAACCTATAGACCCTTACATTGTTATAAGATCACGGTACTTTAAGAACTTATAATAAGCCTATATTTTAATTTATAAATTTAAATAAAATCTCCTTGTCATGCTTGGGTTTAAATTAAGGTGATGGATAAACCAAAAATTGCAAAGAATTTTAGTTATTTCACCGCGTTTAACTGTCATTCAGAGCTATCCATATTTAATAATGACTTTGGTGTTTTTACAAGGAATAACTTAGAATGTAAATGAACTTTCTTAGTACACCATTTAGGGAAACACACTTAGTATACATGGATGTGATTTAAACTCAACTCCACACTGATTGATTATATTCACTTAAATACATCTATGTGTCTACCATGGTCGCTCAAAATGTTAATATTTGATTTATTGGGCATATTCAAGCAACCTTTACATATAGGTTTGTTCAGTTAGATGAAACTGTGAAATTGTTGACCAATCCTGAAACTACCACTATGCATATAGATGAATGTAAGGATGCTATTATTTCAAAGCCTGCAATATCATAAAAATAAATGATACGGAGCTCCACACGGACTTTCTCGCTATATTGTTTAAAAAGGGAGATATTTGCTCAAAACTCGTAGTATATGTGAAATAAAATAATATACACTAGCAAACCCAAGCATGAATTGCACTATACTAAAGTAAAATATTTTTTGAGTCTTGGTTTTTAATTTTATAGTTTGAACTTTTTAGAATTAATGTCCTCATTTGTATGTTTGGACCAATAAAAAGGATCGATTTTGGGTCCACAGGGGTCAACACTTCCTTTTAAAATTTCGACTTCCGGTTAAAATTTTAACATTTTATTAGGTTTTGAACATCTTCAGGTCATCGCATTGCTATTCAATTCCTCATTTATAAATTTTGACCAGTAAAAATTGCGAGTATTGACTATTGAGTTTAAAATGAAGGAGATAGATCATTGTTGTACAAACATTTCTCCTAAGAGGTTAAAGGGAAAATAACAAACTTTTTGAGATACTTACATATATTTGATTACATTCTATGGAATTACAGAATTATTGCGGTAAAACTTAAGTAGTATCTCTTTACAACTAAAGCTCACAAAATTTTATTAATATATTTGCCATTATTTCAGAAACTGTTGGTTTTATAAAAATATATTTCATATAAAAGATTTTTATTTTTAATATGACTACAATTTTGCAATGATAAGTTATTTAGTATCTCAAATAACTGCGGAGATACGGACATTTCCGCTTCTGTAAAGTAGCCTAAAAGCTACTTTCATGGGAAAATGAAAATAGCCAGCTTATTTATAATTTTAATCAAAATCTTTATAGCCAATTTAGGAAAAATCGATATTTTCTATTTTCGCTTTTTATTTAACTTCTCTTAATTTGGGGTTAAAAAGACACACAGACAGACGGCATTGCAAAGACCACAAATTTAGGGGATCAGGGGTCATAAGACGTTGAGATTCATCAAAATCTCGAGCTCGATTTCTTTGACGATCTCTACCTGTAAGATAGCGAGAAAGTAAAAAGTGTTTGAGAACACTATAAAAGATCTTAATCTGTAGATTTTAACAAAGATTACGAAACGTCGGAGCTGGGCCTTTCTACAAACTTTGTGATTTGCACAACTAAGAAAGTTGACGAAGGTAATTTGTTGACCTGCAATTACTAGGCGATCAATATACGATATGTGACATTGTTACAATGTTCATAGATTTGAAAAATTAGATTTAGATTGGTCATTCTGTTTTTCTGGCACCCTCATTGGTATGCACATGGGATATGTGTCAAGTCCATATAGTCTGTTTTTTCAGAGATGGGGATTGGATCTTGACTGAGTGTACTATGGGTTTTTGTTCCCTAAATGGTTTATATCTCTCCTTCTATACAAATGTTTGTTCATATCTTTACTATACCTTATTAATCTCTACCCAATGATCGTATGGAAATGCAGAAAGTAGTAAGATACATTAAAAAAATCTTTTGGATGAATTTTAGAAATTAAAATTTTGGATTATCATATTTATTGAAGGCCCAATGGCTATATCATTTTGCCTGGATATTTATTAAATAAAGGCTAGGTTATTACATGATACAAACACTATGTGACCTGACTGTGTAAACGTGTAATACAAACATGAACTGCCATAATTTTATGTTTTTGAACATTATTAATTATATGATGGGACTAAGCTATGGTTGAAATTTAGATGCACAGTTTCAATTTATTTATATAAATAAAACATAAGTGGTATAGTTATTCAGTATTTATCATAAACACATGTGGTATTACTGTAATAAATTCAATCAGTATCTATCATTACTATGTGTGATATTATTGTATTATATCTATTCAGTATTTATCATTATTAAGGTGAATCCATTGTATTACGTGTAAACGCTCTTCAACAAAGTCAGTAGATAGTTTGGTAATTGATACAGCTCTATGTGTATTAATAAGTTAATATAATCAAGACTCTATAATAAAACGGTTTAGGGTGGAAGTGTTATCTATCACCTTTTGTATTAAGATAACGCTACACGAATTACTTAAAGATATATTATATTGTTTAAAATTAGATCTCGCTCAGAAATGAAACAAATAAATATTTGTATTCTAGATATAATAGTCATTAAGTCACGGGAAACTTCCGTTTCATTTCAAGTTTATAAATTTGAAAAAAAAAGTCACGAACAATAACTAATAAAAATTTTATTTTGCTGAAAGATATTTAGAATATTTCATTAAAAGCGAGCATATAAAAGTAAGTATTGTAGTAATTTTTTTTTTCTTAATGTGATGAAATAAGAACAATATTAAAAAAAACTAAATTGTTTTTGAATATCTCTTAGATCTAAACCATATACAATCTTTCGTAGGAGGTTATGTGTTTTCCACGACAATTTTATCAATTGTAAAAGAGAACAGGAAATTGACCTATTAATATTGATTTCAATAGGAGCTTTGTTTCTAACCAGAACATTAAATTGTTACATTTTTTAAGTTGTTGTAAGCCATTTGGCAAAACGGATTTATAAAGAAAGATACCTCATAAGCAGATGACATTTAAAAATGCTTCATTTCATTATTCTAGCATTGTGAAATCTAAATAATTAGAATACTTTCTAACAATTGGAAAGTTTTATATGAAATACTCGGCTCTTTACGGAGAAAACAGTTTCGCCTACAGACGCTAGCCATACTGATTTACTTAACAACAGTCCAATTAACGCTATTACCAGCTGTGGCCAGTGACCACTATACCGTGTCTGATGCAAAAACATGGCAATCAATGAAGAGAGATACTTTAGCTTAGGCCATAGTATAATTATCAGGCGTATTTTTATTGAAATCTCTTTTTAATTGAAATATTTTCAGGAAACACCACAAGTCCTCTGAATAGTAAAAAATAGTTGATTTGGTCAAAAATGTATTTGATGAACAATTTATACAAATAAAAACCATACAGATTATTGATATTGTAATTTTTAGCAGAGATCATTCTAGGAGTGAGCTATTTGCAATTTGTAAAACTATCTTTAAATACAAATTAAATCCATACTATTATTAATTATTCAAACTCCCTTTAACACCAGTATTTTAATGTTGTTATCCTTTTATTACGTTGAAAATCTTTCTTTAAGTTTTCAGTATTATTTTTAATCATTACTTTAATGCTGCAGTTAAGTTAAAAGTGTATGAATAAGGATGCTTAATTTAGAAGAAATGTAGCCACAGAGGCGTGAGAAAACCACAGAGATAAACCACAGCTCTAAAAACCAATCCAGTTTGCCGAGCCAAGGTTCGAACTTGAACCTCCATCATCTGCAATCCAGTATGGTGTGAGCATGGCACAGGCAGTGTGACCACCAGTGCAGATTTTAATAAATTGAAACATAATTTTATTTTATAATTTTTCATTTGAATATACTTATAAAAACTTTCAAATCAATCAATTTAGTAATAAATACATTATTATTATAAATGTACAGTCGTTCACCTCGTGAGGAAACCATTTTATATTCATTCACCACGTCTCAATACCCTATCGAGGATTTACGCTTATTATGTGCTTTTTACGTTTATGTGTTAGGGTTAAGAAAGGATGAATTTAGAGTAAGTGTACATGCCCTCGCGCGGAGGGAAAGAGGAAAATTTCTTAGTAAAAGCCACACTTAGTAGATCTGACACATAATCTAAGCCCGATCTCCGCATCATTCCTCAGCAGTAAAATATTTTGCAAGAAAGACTCCTTAGAACATGCGGTCACTGGATCTGGTGGTAAGAAGTTTATGTCTAGTAGAGTTTTGGTAGGAATAAACGTTAGGAAACACAAAATTCATTTTTTTGCTCTTAGCTGTGATAATATTTTAATATATTATAGCACGCCTCGGTGGCGTAGCTAGCTAACGCGTTAGTTTTGTGTTGAGCTAGACTGCCAAGGACGGGGAGATCAAGGTTCTAATCTCGCTCGGGTGAACTTGGGGTGGCTTTTCCTAAATGGCTTTCCATTCTCCTTCCACGCAAATGTGGGCTCACTTTATCTCTATCAAACCTTCCCAATTCCTAACTCGTTAGTGTAATTAGTACTTAAGCGTAGAATCCAAACACGCGGTGCTAAATAAAAAACTATTTTATAGGGTTTTAATGGCATTGACAGTACATGTATATAATTGGAATAGTTATATATATATAATAGCTTTACATATATAATCTAAAACTTATATATACAATTGTAATCCTTATATATATGCATATATATAATATATAAATTATATCCTTATATAATTACAATCAACATAATATATCAAGATGTATGAATACGTGAAGATAGATTTAGTAACTTTTCCAGATTTCAGTAAAGGCTTTTCCTAATCAAATTGGAATGTAGTTTAGTTTTACTATGGTTCAACCTACAATACAAGGCCAAATATTGTCATGGTAAACGGAATGTACGTGAAATCTTTCACATTGATCTTTGTTAAGAGTGGGTTGGGAATTAAATTAACAAATTATTTGTTTGTCATTTAAAAAGTCGATTCTAGGTCAATAAACGTTTGAAAAAAAAGCAAGATTTTTAATGAGTGGAACAATTCGTTTCTTTAATGTTTACAGGATATAGCCAAGTGAACATAGTACTTTTTAAATATGACTGAAACAAAGAGCTCGAAGGCACAGAAGATTGCTTAAGTCATGTTTTACTATAACAATTTATAAAATTAGATAATAAATTATTGATCTTATATATTTGGCTTTGCATTATTAAGTAACTTAATCATCTCAATCTTTATATCGTATCACAAGAGAGAACTAGCCTTAAATATTTATAGATGTTGTTAACAATATCACCAGGCTAGCTTTATGTCATGGATTTGTTACTTCAAACTGCGAATGAAATAACAAAAAGTGAAGCAAAGAGGTTAAAAAAAGTGTTGACTTTCACTCAGGAAGTACATACAAATATTCCAATTGTGGAACGTTCAGTGCACGTTTGTGTAAAAGAACAAGATATTCTGTGGAGCGAGTCTATTTCAACATTCATGCAACAAGTTTCAAACATAAAAAAACAAGCAAAATATCTACGTTCCCACGAATGTTTTAAAAACATATTTTTTACACTAATACGGATATACTTTGACTTAGATTTTAGGTGACTACTTTTTTAACTAAAGGGAAATTTACAATACTGAAGTACTGGTATGGTGGGTAGAACGATCGATTTCTAAATAGCCTAGTTGGAAAAAATACAGAAAAGAAATGTAGTTTATTTCATTACCTAGCTCCGCTCACGCGCTAAGTCCGTACTAGGATCAAATTAAGTTATTTTTGTTGTTTATTATTGACAAATAGTAATTCTTTGTTGGGACTTACTTTATTTATAAAATAAGTATTATTTATATGTAAGATAATGAATAGCCAAATACAAATATTAAATATGTGTTTTTATTCAATATATGTTATTCAATTAACATTTTATGCATCGGCGATTTATGAAAGCTCATGACTTACGAACTTACTTAACTATAGGCTAGCTAATTAGCGTACTACCTGAAAGGTTACTAAGACGCATCGCTAACAAAACAATAATTATTAATAACTTTAGTCCAAATTTCAAAAATGATAATTTTTTCAGCATGTCGAAAATCGATCCCAAGACTATTAATTCAGAATTAAGATTTGCTACTGATCCAAGGAGTCGGGAATACGTCAAAATAGCTTTAAATACAATTTAAAGATTACTCTCCAATCGCTCCTTTTGCAGGTGTATATTTGGTGATGGTCAATTTGTTGAGGGGTAGAGGGATGGTGCAAACTCGGATCTCATCACAACACGATACATGATTTTAAATGTATATCATCCAAGCTTTATGCAATGGTTCAATAGTACAATTTAAAATATACCAACATTATCCTATTATCTAGGTGAATCACTTTTAAACGTCAATACAATTTTTCGCGTGTCACGTCAACTTCTTTTAAAAGTCAAGTTATTTCAAATATTCTTTTCTGGTAGCGTTTACTGCTTTTAATCGTATTCAAACGTATTTTAATATTTACCTCCATATGTTGAATACGTTTTGAAACCTTTTTTCATCAAAATATTACATTATGCCTACTGGCCCCGTGGTCTAATGGACAGTGCACCTTGCTATGAGTCTAGGAGTCACGGGTTCGATTCCCGGAATATTCCCAATGGTCACCTGGGTTTGGTTAATTAGGCTTAAGTTAGGTTAATACTCACCCCGGCACCACAACATCGTAATAACTATAATCACATCATCACATCGTGGGTACGATGTTTAGACAACTTCTAACGGTGTACCCTGGGAAGCATTCTTTGCCAACAGAGTGACTACTAGTCTACATATAAGGCGACTGAACCTGGATGTCAAAGTCCCTCACGGTCATAATGTGCCAAACGATTAAAAAAAAAATATGACAACTATGTTTCAACTGAACCAACATTTGTAAATATTTATGCTTGTATTGATTTTGTATTGATAGTAACCAACCGTTTTTTAATAAGTTAATTTGATTACGAAATAATCTCCGAAAATTGACCATAATATCAATAATCTAATAATTGAATTTGATGATAATACTGCGTCTGAAATATAAATTACACCAGGACAAAATTAAAACTAGTGACTCGTGGGAATCATTTATTTCACGTAGGGGCGGATTTAATTTGTAAGCAAATCTTGATTTTATGCTATTATAAAAACCTGTAGCCTTTGCAATTGTTTGAATGTATTTAATTTGTGAATTGAAACTGCTTATTTTTGATACAACTAGCTTGTTTTATAACCAGGGTAAAGCTAATAAACAAGTAAAAGGTTTGTTTGAAAGTTAAAGTAAATACCATGAGTAGAAGAATCATAGGATACAAATTCTGGGGAGATTACTTGTATTATTGGACTAACAATATTACAAGAAAGTGTAAAAACACACTTCACGGGTTTTTCTAGATAAAAACAATGTATACATTTTTCCTAGAAATAATCAATCATTATAGTTTCCATCTCCTAAATATTTTGCATTTAAATGACATCAGCAAAATATAACAGTAGCATTTAACAATTAAAAAATATTTAAAACTAGGCACAACCTAGATAAAAACCTGGTTGGACGGGACTAAATAAAGTAGTAATAAGTCTATAAGTAAATAAATTTAAGAATAACGTTTTTGGTCTTATAAAGAATGCAGAAATGATTTCATATATTTTCTTAATTTTTTCTAGAAATATAATAAACTTTCAGGTAAACACTAGGTTTGATCAGTAAATATAAATATACCTACTCATTATATTTAATTATAAGCTATAATATTATCTATATAACTGTGGAGTTTAAGACTTGACTACTTGTAGACTTATTTTCAGAAAGGGAGTCTTAAAATAACCGTGAAAAAAAATAACTTAGGATTTGTATAAACTACGTTATGGTTCATATTGGTCTTTTTTACACAGCTAAATAAAGTTTACATCTATAAATTAAAATATATTTAATAGGAAAGGATTATAAATTATATATATACATTTAATGCAAACAAATTAAAGCAAAGCTATATATATTAAAATATTTTCACAAAAAATGGACAAGCTTTAAACGTTTTTAACCGTCTCGTATATAAACACATATTTTTTAATTATATAGTTTTATTTAAAATTAAATAAATATCCTTTGTTAGTTCAAGTAGTGTTTGTTAGCTAACTTCCCAATTTTAACACACAAAATTAAATAGCATTTATAGAATAATTGCGTCAAATAGGGTACATTTCAAATATTTACAATAATGTATATTTTCAGAAATAAAACTTAAACGTAGGCTAGTCTAATTCTATTCCAGCCAGTTATGATTATGTACTTACACTTTGTCTGAACTTGAATAATAAAAATCTGTAGCAACTTTTGCTCTATGATTTCTCAAAACTTACTAAACAACGAATCGTTTTGCATAGCAATATTCCGAAAAAAACTAAATTATGTTTCATAAGTATGTATAGGCAAAGACGCCGACTTGTCAAAAACATTGGAGGTACTCTATAAAAAGGGGATTAGGGTTGTATAATATTTGCAAATTTTCAAGCACCGTATTTAAAAAATGGCCAAACTAAGCTGCAATTTGTTAGTCTCAATGTATGTTAAATAAAATAAAATAAAAATTAAATTAATACAAACAAACATACACAACACAAAAATAATACATACTATATGAGTAAAGCCCCTAACCAAACCATAAGTGAAACATGTTGACAAATGCCAGGATGTCGGTTCAAGAGTGACGACAAAATCTGCCGTTTTCTACACTGTTCGCAGCGAACCCTGTATCCAAGATAAAACTAGCGCCGTTATATTAAGGTTTTAAAAAGGCTGAAACATTATGGGTGCACCCCTGAAATTATTTTTGGGGATGCTTAATATGTAAAGCGACTTCGCAGCTGGCGCCTATGTTTATAGTAATAACAATATAGAATTTAGATTTAATTTAAAATGTAATATGGATATGGGACTGAGAGATTTAAGCCGAAAATAATTATTTAAAAGATTTAAGCTTTTTGCTTTAATATTATGGAAATACTTAACTAAGAGTATATAAGCTAGGACACCATATTGTAGGGGAATGTACTTGAATAAATAAGTTATAATATACACAATGTTTATGTATGTGGGCCTATATTAAATAAATATTCTTTGTTTCCAACAGATCCTGCTAATACTGAGCCTCGTCTCGACCATCCAAGCATCACCTCAACTCTTCCCATTTTCCAACTTGAAACAATACTTTGATCACCAAACAAAGAATGGACCTGGAAACAACAAGCTCAATATCGTACCTTCAATGGACTTAGATATGTCAGAAGAACCATCTGAGACAGTTCTCGTCTCAGTTAAAGTAAAAGAACCAGTAAAAGACTCTCTACTCAATAGTGTCCATGCCAATCACAAGCTAGATATTTCAGGCTCATCATCTAATATTCAGACAACTGCAGAGGCTTCACCTATTGCAGTACACATGCGACCTATATTGTCACAGGTACTTACGCCTCCAGCGCTCATTCATTCTATAGAATATGCGGAACTACTGGAAGACCAACCTAAAACCCCGATTAAAATAGTGGAATCTATCAGATCACCAATATCTCAAACAATAGATCCCATTTCCCAATTTGAGAGCCAGAAAAATCCTCCTGCTCTCACCTTGATTCCACCCGTTCCATCTCAATTCCTTCAAACTCCTCCTATCTCTTCAACATACAATCCTATTGAACTAGTCCCACTTAAAGCAGGATTTTCGTCCGTACAAACGTCAAATGAAAGCTACAAACCAAATCAAGTAATCAAATCTTCAAGCCCAATGTATCCTAAAAAGTACAGGCCCGAACTTGAACAGGAAAACCAAAAGAAAGGTAGTCATATACCTAAAACAAAGAAGCAAATCCTGAAAAACAAAAATTATCATCACGTGAAGGAACAAAAACAAAGTGAAGAAAACATCGCGGCTACAGTTCAGGCCGCAAGCTTTCAAAAGAATGCTGCTCCGAGCTTCCATGTTCCTGTAAAGATTGCTCCTACGGCTGGTGAACAGGTAGAATGAATATAAATGCTCTAATAAAAGGTTGGTAGCTTAATGCGCGATATTTAATTAGGATGGATAAAGTAGTAGATTTGTAATTTGTTGGATAGAACAATTGATGATAGTGCAGTTCGGATTAAGTGGTAGGTTAAGTCTTGATAATATGCAGTATGCAGTTTAGGGAATATTATGTAATTCTATTCTAACATGAATGAAATCTATGAGACTGTTAAAACTATATGGAACATGTTATATTAAGCATTTTTATAGTGGAAAAAAGCTTTGTTTGGTAGTGAATAAAAAAGTTATGTATAGCTGCAAATCGTTTTGGAATGTGTTTAATTTAAACGTAGACAAAAATTGGATAAAAATTTGGTCACGAAAAGCTAGGCTATATACAATATATAAACTCGTGTATCCGAGTTTGTCGGGAGAACGTAAAATATTATTATATTAGTATATATTAGTATAGTAGTATATAGTATATTACTAATATTAGGATTTACCCGTAAATTCTAAGATTTGTTAGTCTTCAAACATTTACAGCAACATATACCACCCGCTTCAGTGGCCGCATGGTCTAAGGCACTACATTCGCCATCAGAACTGCCCCGAGGGGGGGAGGGGGGGGGACTATTTTGGTACAATGATACCGGACCTAGAACTTCCAGGGGCCCAGGCCCGAGATCTATATTTACAAGTTTAAAAAATATTATTGAAAATGAAAAAAATACAAATTAGAATATGAGTGACCTAAATATAATGCCTATCCATACTAAAGAATATTGCATTCCTAGCTCACCATCTGGGGCTTTCTATGGAGGAGCTTTCTGGCATTAGTGACAAATATATCATTGGTTTGTCCAGACTTATCTTTCGTTTCGAAGTGTTTGAAAGCTTCCCGGAGTCTATTAGTTTTATATTGAAACTAAATTTGGCAGACAGAGAGAGTCAGGCAGTAAATTAAGTTCAATTTAAATATATGATAATGTGCGTGACATTTCAGTGTTCAGTTAAGTTACGTACTAATTTTTATACATTGCATTTCTTATGTAAAAGTGACCACACAGTTTTTAAAAAAGTGTAGAAACTAAACAGAGGGGAGAGAGGCATCCCCCCTCTGATAATAACTTGTTTCCTATTGACTTGAATAGACTCCTTCCCCCTATAGTAAACCTGCCCCCTTTAGATTTATCTATTTCCCCTCTGATATTATTGAATATTAAGCTGAAAGATGAATTTGTATCAACATTCAAATAACTTCTAGATGCGTCAAATTTTCAAATAGTTTTTGGGAGAAGACTACTCTGAATATATTCTAAAGGCATCAAATTATCAAAATTGTCAAAGGAAGATTATTCAAATATTCTTCTTGGGATCATCCAATTATTTAAAATTTTGCTGAGTAGTCACTCTTTAAATAGCTTAAAGAAACATTTAATTTTCAAAGATTTTTCAGGAGATGACACTTCAAATAAATTGCAGATGAATCTAGTTTTCAAACATTTTCAAGGAGAGGGCCATTCAAAATGGCTTCTAGAGTTATTCAATTTTCAAAAATTTGCCTAAGTGGGAAACTTCAAATACCTAGTAGGAGCATCAAATTTTCAAAATTTGTATGGAGGAGAATCGCTCTAAGTAGCTTCTAAATCAGTGTATTCTTCAAAATAATTTGAGTGAGAACCGTTTTAAATATCTTCTAGAAGAATTATTATTTCAAAAAGTTTATTAGGAAAAACCATTACAAATAGCTTATAGAGGAGTCTAATTAAAAAATATAATCCATACGAGGGCCAAAGTATGGTTTTTTATCAAAATTTGATGAGGGAAGGTCATACCATCCCTCAAAGATGCTTTTTTTTATGTTCCCTAGACAAATAAGGTTTCGCGTCACTGAAGTTAAGTATTACAAAGAGAGGGGGGCCTGAGCTTTGTCCCTGGCACCGGGACCAGTTTGAGCACCTGACGAGCCTATTGCAATAGACTAGACTGCCAATGATGATGAGATCATGGTTCGATCTCAGTTGGGTGTACTGAATGAGGTTTTTCTAAATGGTTTCCAACTCTCTCTCCAAGCAAATGCGCATATACTTCCTCTAAATTAAGCCTTTCTCATCCCTAACCCATTAGTGTAATAAGTACTTGAGTACATAACCCGCGAGTGCATAACGCGATACCAGCAAAAAAAAAAAAAGTATAGAACTACACAGTACAGACAGATATGTATATATAAAAGTACACAAAAATACATATGTAACTTATGTATACATGTATATTTATGTCTCAGCCATAAGATTTCATTTACAAATTTGCACTTTTGCTTAAAGAAAATATTATATTTTAAAACATGATTATTGCTCTTATAACACATTAAATTGGTTTGTATAGTTTCATCAATCGTTCTAGTTTTTTATAGAATAAGCTTGATAAGGCGAAACTTACGTTATAATTACTTAAAATATATTAATAACTATTTAAAACTTTTTTATTACTACGTCTTGCTAACTGTTCTGGTTAAACGTATTTATGATGATATTCTAAGGGTTTGGGATGAGGAAAGAAGCATTTTATAGGTAGTCTACCCGCATTTGTGTGGAGGGAGAGTGGGAGACAATTTTGGAAAACCCACCCTTAATAGACCCGACCAGGGTTTGAACTGGGATTTTCCCGTCTTCAGTAGGCCAGTATCACGAGAGTGATGCCTTAGACTATTCGGCCACTGAAGAGGATCTAAAAAATATTTAAACTTCCTATTATACACATTTTCAAGAAATGGGTCACTTCAAAAATAAATTGATTAATTTTACATGCACTCATGTACAAAATACTTTCTACACAAAATATAACAATACTACTCGTATCTATAATAACGTTGAACCTTATTTTTGTGGCGTGACTAAAGAAAAATAGTCAATTTTTAAATACTGTATTGTACTTTTTGTACAGATTTGCTGTGGACAATTTAAATTAAGTGATAGTTTTAAATATTTCAAATATAAAGTTTATGGATTAAAAACCTCCAAGTAAATAGTATTATTAATAATGGGATACTGTGGTATTTTAATTATTTTAGGAACACTCCTTTAAACTATAAAAACTAACAATAAACTCTCTATACATAATTTTTTAGGAAATTTGTTTGAATATTGATATTTTTATGTATACGGAAATATTGTGCTAACAACTTTGTTGGTGAATCACTAATAACACAATCTAAGAACTTGCTCAATGTGAAACTCTCATTCTAATGTATAGTTTAAAAATCTTAAGCTATTTACATCTAGGAGCCTAGCTAATATCTTGTCCATTCCCTAACACAATACAACACACTTAATGATAAAAGCTGTTGTTAGTTTTGTTATACACACGTAGGAATCTAATTTATATATTTCCCATATATAAACAAGAAATTACCCATTTATTGTTAATTGTTATTCTTTATATATATATATATATATTATATGTATATATGTAAATTGAATATAGGTGAGTGAAGACTATATAAGTCTAGCTAAGATACAATGTCAAATTAATTTAGGTGACGATAGTTCTGTTAGTATATGTGAGGGTAAGCTAATTGTTAACCTAAATAACATATGTTTTATTAACTTTATTAGGTAAAGAATGTGAATTAATTATGGTAATGGGAAATTAATTTAGATTAGTAAAGTAAGGCTAGGTAGGTATAGGAAGGTTTTTTTTAGGTTAATTCAGGTCACCTTTGTTTCTAGGAACTGGATATGCTGTTAACATGTAATTTATATAATGATTAGCGAGCTTAATTTATCAGAAGGTGAGGTTGTTTTGCTTTATTCTAGGTAAATATTATCTATTAAAATACATTTTTATTTTTAAGTTTTAACCCCTAACGCTTTTAACAATTTGATTTATTGTATTGGCATGTATTCTAGAATATTACAGTTTTATTTAATGAAACTCGATAATATTTGTTATACTTAGCGAACAAAGAAGCCAATTTCACTAGCTACCAAGCTAATATGGACTCAATAAAGATTTAAGTAAATAATAGTGATTTCCTGTTATAGGACATTCTATCTATAGCTAAAAAAATAATAAAAATAGGTTGTTTTTTCTCTAAAATGTTACCAAATATAAATCTGCTTTTCAAAAAAATTCAATACAGTTTTAATTACATCACGTAATAACCTAGATAATGACATTCCTGCTTTAATAAATATAGATACACGTTGTATGTAAGTTTTGGAATATAAAACATATCGCTTTAATAGGTTGAGTAAATTAGTAAACATAAACCATAATATTATTATGTATCTTAAAATCAACCATTGGTGTCTCAGAAACCAAAACAGTCGTTATTTTTTAAACAGATCAAGACAAAATCCTTCATAAAAACTGGACTCTTACAAAATTTGTCATATTCATTTATATACGAATATATTTCAAGTAGCACTGCCTTAATGATTATGGCCAAAGCGAAGACCTCATTACAATATTGGATCAGAAATTTAGATGTTGGTTCATTACTGATGGTAGTTTTCAAGTTCTGTCTTTAGCTAAACCCCCTTGACCACTGATCTGTTGTTCGTAGACAGCAGAGGCCAGTGGATTCTCTCACGCCTCTACCGGACTAGGAGGACCATTTTCTGGGCAGCATCACTCACAAGGGTTAACAGGACTGGAAGGGAGCAACGACAGGGTTGACTTTCAGATGCACGGACAGCATGGTCCACACTCCTATAAGTTCGGCTATGATACCGGCAAGGGGTATGTAATCTATACATTTTCTGTTATCTTAATATGTCCTCAGTAGTAAATAATGCCCTAAATGATGTTACCTGAGCATCTGGCTCCTAGATTTAGTTAAAGTGAAAATAATTCACCATTGTAAATGTTTATTAATAGAACTAGAACCAAAATCAATCAATTTACGGGAAAACCTATTTGGAAGAGAACAATGGGGAAATATAGACCCAGATGAGACGATATTATTAGAATGTACCTTAAATGTCTATGGTGTCGTGAGCAGGACATGATAGAACGAGATCAAGATAGAGATAGGTTGTAATGAGGTGGACTGGATTGAACTTGTTCAAAATAGGGATATTCGCTTAATGATGTGGACTGGATAAAACTGGCTCAAGATAGGGATAGTGTGTAGTTAAGGGGACTAGGTAGAACTAGCTCACGATATAGATATGCTTAAGTGATTTGGACTGTATAGATTTGGTTCAAGATAGAAATATGGTTAAATAATTTGGACTGGATAGAATTGGCTTAATATAGAGATATCGTTAAATGATCTAGACTGGATAGAACTGGCTTGAAATAAGAATAGGGTGTAATGAGGTGGAATGGATGGAGCTAGATCAGGATAGGATATGCTATAATTAGGTATACTGGATATAACTAGCTAAATTTAGGGATAGGGTGTAATGAGGAGGACTGGGTAGAACTATCTCAAGATAGGAAATAGGGTGTAATGTGGTAGACTGGATACAACTATAGGAATAGGGTGTAATGTGGTAGACTGGATACAACTATAGGAATAAGGGTGTAATGTGGTAGACTGGATACAACTAGTTCAAACTAAAATAGGAATATGGTGTAATGTGATAGACTGGGAATAACTAGCTCAAACTAAAGATATGGCATAATGAGGGGTAATTGTTATATTTATTTCAAGATATTGATTGATTATAAAGAGGAGGACTGATTATAGATAGCTCAAGATATGGATAGGGTATAATGAGGGGTCTTTTGCGACCAAACAAATTATTTCTACATTTACATAAATGAAAGATCAAAAATGATAACCAAATATTAGGTCAGAATTCTTACATTTTAAATTAATACAACGTTATTTTTGATATCTAATAATTGAGTATTTATAAAGTATATAATTAATAAAGTATAGTAAAAAATTTAAAAAAATATTTTCAACATATAATATTTACCGATATTTTTTTCTGAATATTTTGAATTATACAGTGCAAACGTTTTACTGCAAGTAGCAAAATATAATATCCTACCCATTAATATTTATTACTTTCTGATGTAAAGAAAATAAATTGAATTCGTGAACATTTTTGTCCTCGAGATTATGATGAATCTATTTTTTTCTGCCTGGAACCAAAAAAGTGGATTTTACAATTCTGTCGGTCCCCATATATGTCTGTCTGTCTATATTTGTGTCTATCCCTTATCACAGATTTAAAATGGTTTGATGGACTTTATTCAAAATTGATATCTAAATGTTAGAGGAAAATATCTCGGAACGATTTTTTCATTTTTACCCTAACCCTCAAATTAGGGGTAATTTAATGATGAACGATTTTTTCATTCAAAATTTATTGAAAATGGCTCTAACAATTTTGTTTAAAATGTTTGACATGGCAAATAAAATTGTATAGTATTTTTTTTTTGGGGGAGGGGGGAAGAGGAATTCATTTAGGGGTAGTTTACTTATGACAGTTTTTTAAATAATATTTTTAAAAATTGCTCTAGCGATTTGTTACAAGATGGATTTTTGTTTATTTGTTAAATAATTGAATCAAATATGTAGTCTATAAATGTTCTCACAGATAAATATTTTAATTCTCTAGCTAATGAAAAATCACCGTTAAAAATTTTAAAATATCATAGATAAATATGTATAGGGTAAAAAATCAAATTTACCGATATTTTTACTCTACAGATTCTACTAGTTAGTGGAATATCGAGTTTTATTAAAACATGAATGTGTAGAAAATTGAAAGAACAAATGTGAATAATTTTTCAAACTCTATTTAATACTGTACACAACTAAAGTTTAAATAATTTCTTTAAGTGCAATCAAACAAGATTTTTGAATTTCTAACATTCTCTATCTTTTCATATAAGAACTTCTTATGAGATCCGAATATAATAAAATTAATTATAAATAAACAAGTCTTTTATTTTTAGCCTATGGCATTTTTGACCGCGATAGATATATATATATATATTATCTAAATTGGTCGCCTGTGTGTTTGGACTTTTAGGCATTCTGGTGGTACAGAACTTTGCCTAAGGCACACCTATAGAGGTTGTATACACGTCATACCCGCATTAATGATAGTGATTATGAAGGAGTGGAGCGAGTGATCTTAAACCTAGCTTAATTAGCAAAACAATGGTGACGGTTGGGATAATTTCCGTTACGGGAAAATACCTATGGCACCAGCTGGAAATCAAACCGGGGACCCCTAGATTTGTAGCCAGGTGCACCGACCACGATACTATGGGGCCGGTTTTTTTAACATGACTGGGTGACGTTCATTAAACTTTTCACTGTTAGAAAAATGAAGTATAAATGTACTAGTATTATTGAGATTTTATTAGTAAATAATTAAAATTTAATAAGCTATGAATATACATTTATTAAATCAACAATGTTTATAAAAAATGTTTGTTAATCAGAAGAGCACTAATTATTACCAAAAAATAAAAAAAGTGTAAAACTAATATTGAATGAAAAGTTAAAGTCTTATGTATATTCTTCATAATTGTATCAGGCGTTTGCAACTTTTCCAAATGGTAACCTACTTGGACAGAAATTTATGTACGCAAGAAAAGGCTAAAATATTTAGTTGCAAGTTGAGTAAAATATACAACTATATGGACCTAAATATTATTAGAGATATACATCGCATTTTAAACATACCTTTTTAAGCACAAAATATATATAAGCCTACATTTTCTCGCAAACACAGGTCTTTTATATAATTAATAAATTGAAAAACTAGCATTTACCTGAAAAAATAAAATTGACAATCTAAATCAAGTTAGAGTATGTTTTAATTTGTAGAAATAGATTGAGGGCTAGTAGTAAAAATGAGTATCTATGTGTCACTAGTTAATTACCATTAATAGGTGTGTATGAGATTCCCGCGGGAAAAATATTTCCCGTTCCCAACCCGATTGTCGGGAAACATATGCTGTAATCCCAAAAATTTCGGGAATTGCTTTTTTCCCATTTTAAAATACCTATCTAAAACATTGCATTGTTCAACTTCAAAACATTATTATACTTGCGATTATTATTTTACATGGGAGACTATTTAATTAAGTTATTTTGGATACTAGATTTATTTTATATTTCACTTAAAGTAAACAAAAATATTTTTAAAGATCGATATACCGGTTGCTTCCGATATATTGAATGTATTTTGCCCTAGCGGATTGGAATAGTTGTATTAAATATGGCCGCTCTTCTGTAATTATATTCTTCGTCGCTTTTAACTTTTTAATGTATTATTTAGTTGTTAAAAATAAGACAAATTTAGTAAAAATAGAAAAAAAAATAACTTGGTTAATATAAGTGGAGGGAAATAAAGTTATAACTATTTCGATTCACAAGAATTAGAGTTTAGTCCATTGTATTAAATGTATCATTATATGTTCAGATATATCGGAACCTAAATATCGATATATCGTTTCCATCCCTACTTACTACACTACAAGAGGTGTGTAGGTAAGAAAATCTCCTACTCTCGACTCTAATTTCGGAAATAACTTATTTACTAACTTAAAAAAGACTAAGGAAACTAATTTATGTATATATAATTTTCCCAAATTTGCACAATAAAACCCATTATCTTGGTCGAAATAATTTGAATAATTAATAATTTAAAAATATATTACAATTTGCGAGTGAGAGCTGAATGAATTAGCAAATTTATAAATAATTAGTTTTACATTTTTAATTCCCGTTCTCGTCTCAAAGTAAGGGATTCTAAAATTCCCGTTCCCTATCTCGTCTCGATTGTTGAGTCTCGTTCCTGATCTCATCTCGAACTAAAAAAATCAATTTCGCACATCCCTAACTATTACCGTTTAGAATTGTATTTTTTGTTATGTTAAATGTTTCTTTCCTATTATTAAGTATATTGTTTAGTCATCTCAATGTTGCAGACATAACCGACAATTCAGGTACGAGGAGAGAGATACACATGGTCACGTGAAGGGCCACTATGGATTCTATAACAAGCACGGAAAGCTTCAGATGGTGAGCTACTCGGCACATCCAGAGCATGGTTTCCACGCGGATAATAACTTTGGAAAAGATGGCGTCTAGAGACAATGGTCCAAGCAGCAGTGAAACAAGCCACATCTCAACGAGAAGTTGGAAGGGCAAATTACAAGTGAAATGAACTTATTCTCTTATTTGAATGCCACATATCCGACATTATATACTCTATCTGGATAGTAGCCCTAAGTGAATACTCTAGGGAATTAGAAGACTTAACCGAAAAACCAAAATTAAGGGAAATATAGGTGAATTAATAATATAACTAAGAATAAAGATATAGAGCTCAGTTATCACCTTTTTTATTATCAACTAGTCTTGCTTGCGATTAGATACATTTAGTTCAGAGGAAGTGTACCAGAATTTTCGTGAAGAGATAGGGGAAACAATTAAGGAAAATACATCCTCAGTGCACCCGACCAGGATTGAACCCCTATATCCCTGTCTTAGGAAGCCTATTTGAACCTTAGAGTAGCACGTTAGACCATGTGGCCACCGAAGTGGATGGTATCATCACCCGTTAATAAATACTTGTGCATTCTATTCAACTTAAAAGCTAGGAGGCTTACAAGACTGTACAATACTATGACTTGTACAGGCTGCATAATAGATTAAGCTATCTCTGATATATATATATATATATAAAAGAGTATAAAGTGTATAAAGTGATTAAAAACGTTTACAATTAAAAGATGTATATTTTATCCACACACATATATATATGTATATGTATATATATATATNATATATATATATATACAAACATATACACATACATACATATACATATATACAGTATGTATGTATATACATGCGCGTGGATAAAATATATATATTTTAATTGTAAAAGTTTTTAATCACTTTAAACCAACAATAAGACACAATCGCACAAACTTTCTTTTAATTTGTGCTATAGCTTCGAAGAAAAAATTTCAAAAATACATTTTCAAAAAACTTAACTCTTTAGTGAGTTTTCTTCATAAAAACCAAAACATCATTTTTTAATTAACAATAAACAATATTTATGTACACATTTTTTTATCAATTTTTTGAAGTATTTTTAACAAAACTAGAATTTTCAAAAATATATTATCTGTAAATCAGCCCAAGATAATTGGTAATTTGTAAAAATATAAACGTAATCTTATTTATTATAAAAAACTATTCCCGGATACAAATTTTGAACTCAATCTTCAAAAACCATTATGAAAAAATTCAATTTTTTATAATTTTCTTAAGTAAACTAACTACATACTCTGAAAATTATGTATTTTAGAAATATAAAAACACCCTATTATTCATGATGTAAAATAGTCCCCGATAGCAATAGTGAACAAAACCATGGGAGCTTTTTATAAAAAAAATCACGTATATATAAATCATTCGTGAGCAAACTACTATAAAATGATTGGTTCTAATTATATATATATACAATTATTTATCATGTAAAAAAACGCAATGGTTACAAAATTTTAACCAAACCGCTAGTAATATTTTTATTATTTGCTTTAAAAAAGGAATCAATAAATTGCTAATAAACGGATTTTTTACTCAAATCACTATAAAAATTTATTTATCATTAAAAATCCTTAATAAATATATATCTTAAGGAAAATCACTAAAGCCATTTTCAAAATATTTGAGATTAAAAAATATCCCTCATATTTAAAATAGCCTCAATTTGAGGGCTGATGTCAAAAAAAAAATCTTGAAGTATGGCCCTTTAAAATCTAAGTATCAATTTTGAATGAACTACATCAAACCATGTTGGATTTATGGCCAGGGACATTTGAATCCAAGTCGCTAGAGCCATTTTTTAAATATTTAAATTTTTTGAAAAATGTGTCATCGGTAAGCTACCACAAAACGAGTTTTTACACAAAAAATAAGTAGGCTACATAGTATTATTTGTCACACCACACAATCCCCAGACACACATTTTAAACAAAATCGTAATAGCCATTATCTAAATAATTTAAATTTTCAAAAAGTTTCTATCAGTAAACTACCACTAAACCAATTTTTACCCAAAAATAAATGTTACAAAGCTATTTAACTTGTTATATATATATATATCATAGTTATTATGCATTTTAAGCAAAATTGTTAAAGGCATTTTCGAAAAATTTGGAATTCAAATAAACTCACACATCAGTAAACTACTCTTAATTTGAGATTAAGTTATGAAAATATATCCTTAGGTATAGCCCTATAAAATTTAAATATCAGCTTCGAATAACTTTTTTTTGTATCCAGGACCAGGGGCAGACAGAAAAACATAAACGGGGACAGACTTACTAACCCTCTTATTCTATAGCATTAGGAACTCGAAAGTTAATTGCTCACTTACAAAAGTATGCCACCTTACCCTATCTTGAGCTAGTTCTATCCAGTCCAACTCATTAGACCCTATCTCTTGCAGATCCATTCTAATGTTATCCTCCTATCTGCGTCTAGTTCTTTTCAATAATGTCTTCCCATTGGGTTTACCACTCAATATATTGAATACGGCTCTGGATTCTCCCATTTGCGCTGCATGTCCTGTCCACCGTAATCTGAGAGACTTGATTAGCCTTATAATTTTTTGTAATAAGTCCAGAGTATGTAATTCATCATTATGTAACCTCTTCCACTCCCCAATAACCTCATCATTTTTTGGACCAAATATTTTACTAATACCTTTTTTTACATACTCCTAAGTATGTTTTCGTCATGTTTGCTAAGAGACCAAGTTTCACGCCGATAGAGGACAACCAGTAAAATTATTGTTTTTTACTTTCTGAGTTTTACATTCCTTGAAAGCAGGCGAGATTTTAACAACTTCATGACCCAGTAATAGCATGAATTTTCCGACTGTATTATTTACCTAATTCCCACTCTAAAATGGTTATTGCTTGTTAAAATTGTGCCTAAATATTTAAACTCATCAACCCTAATAATATATGTTGTTCTAAGTAATCTCTAAATCATCATTCTCAATTTATGTTATTTCTGCTATCATATGCATGGTATTTTCAGCATTCACTTTGAAGTCTATTTCCTTACAAACGTCTACTATAATTTCTGTATTATTTTACAAGTTCCTTTACTCTTGCTCAACAAAGATAAATCATCTGCGTATCCTAGCTGCATTGTACCGTTTAGTGTCAATCCTACGCTTCTTTCTTCTATAATCCTAAGCCTAGATTAATAAGTAATGTGGAAAAAGCATCTTCTTGTTTCAACCCATTATCTGTTTCTAAATTATCTCATAAATAGCATCCAAATGGTACCTTGCCATGTGTATCGGACAAACATACCTCAATAAAGATAGACAAGTATTTTAGGTATCCCAAACTTAACTAAAATTTTATATAATTTTGTTTCTTTTATTGAATAAAATACATTTTATAAATCTATGAATTATCGATGTACCTTTTTGTCATGTTCCCACTTTTTTTTTCTAAAATCTGTCGTATAGCAAAAATCTGATATATTGTTGATCTATTTCATCAAAATTCACACTGATTATCTCAAATTATTTTCTCTGCCTATGGTTTTAATTTCATTAAAATTATGTTAGATAAAATTACATATAATTTTTTAGCCAGTACAAACAGAATTTAAAAATCCACTAGCTTTGGTCCAGGTACTTATAAAACGTAAAATTCACCAAAGTATCGAGATCGATTCATTTCACGATTACAATACGTTATTTTAATGTAAGAAAGTAAAAATATTTAGCTCCAATGTAAGAATATTTTAGGAAATATATTGGGGTTAGCTTTCCAGCAATGTATTTTACCATCCTCCACCCTACTTTCATTCCTTTGAATTAACTAATTGAATTCACATTTAAAGAGTATTGGCACAAGAGCGTAGCAATATTAATTGTAATAGCTCTTTAAAATGTGGTTCTTTTTTCTTGACTAATATTTGATTTGTTACAATTATATATAAATCTATTTTAAATTAATTAAATTAACCCTTTTTATAAATATTTTTAGGGATTATGCGTTAACTATTCGTTATATTCGCAATTCAACTTATACAATCACTTTAATTAGTTTTTAATCTTCAAATTAAGTGTACACCTTTTAAATCATAATTTATTTTAGTTGAAAATAAGTTTTAGTGAATAAATATATTGGTCCAAAAATTTACAGGTAGCATAAAAGTGATTATAACTTCATAAAATTGAATACTTACACCAAGTTCCAACCGATTTAAAACTTGAACAACAATTAGCAATTTATCGAACTTCAAGAAACAGTTGAAAATTATAATAAAAGATGTATATCTCTTATTAAATTGGGAATACGATATTTTAACAAGTTTGGTTCTGAAAAAATTAGCGAGCTAATTTTTAACAGGTTTCCTATTTTTAAAATGTTGTCTTGCAAAACGATGTAGCTCACGCACAAAGTCCATTTTAGATATGATAAAGGGATAAATTAAGTTTGAGAATACTTTCATCTTTTTGATGAGTTCAGCTCTATATAACTCTTCTTTATATTAATAATCTCACTATCATGATACTAAAGCTTGTCCCAGTTCTTCTTTAGTTACAATAAGGACATACTAAGACACACGTCAGTGGTCATACAGTATAAGTTGCCATTCATTTAAAGATTGGACAGCCGGTGACAGTGAGATCGTGGCTCAAATCTCAGTTGGGTGTACAAAGAGTTTTTCTTTCTTAATGGTTTACCATTCTAGCTCCATGCAAATGATGGTACTTTTTCACACACTGACTGTTTAGTTCCTACCCAAGTAGTGTAAATAGGCAGATGACCCAAACGGGTAGTAAAATACAGTTCACAAAAAATAATGTGTATGCTGCTATTCCAAATTAATAAAGATTTTGAAGAAAATACACTAAATCAATAAGATCTATCAAATAGGCGTTATTGGTGTAAAATATCGTTTCTACTTCCAAACCAGTGTATACGTGTGAGAGTGAGACAAAAGTTATATGGGTACTTGTGAACTGTAATCTACCTTACACTACCACAAGGACGTAAGTGTACTTTAAAATATGGCTCAGTGTATATATCTGGATTATACTTAAAATATATTTCATAAAGTCCATTACTTTCTTGAAAAGCACCACCATTCATACGAATATAATCATCATCTTCAACATTAAATTTAAGATAACAAATCTTTATTAGGCCATACAAATGTCAAATACATTATGATTGTATGTTTGAAAAAGAGTCTTAGATTTCTTTAAATTTAATTTTTCTTTTTCTTTGATCAAAATTGTTTTTGATCGTATCCAGTATAAGCTTTAAACATTTTCTATAATTATATAGTAACTTACGTAATTGGTTTATTTCCCACGAATGAACTTTCTTTCATCACTTTATCTTTCTGTTACAATTTTAAATGAGTTGAATCTATAATTACATATGGTTTAATTATTGACACTTGTTACGATAAAAAAATCTCCTTCTTTATAGTAATTGGAATATGGCTGACACTTTTCCTAAATTTGAGTACATTTGTGCACTCAGTTAGAAAGGGTAGGTTTTACTAATTTAGCATTGAGGATATTCCACGAATGTGGTTTGTAAAAAGATACAATAAAGCACTTTAGAATATGAAAACATATATAAATTATAAATTCTTCAGTTCTTCAATATGTTGGTTTACTCGTTGGTCCCTTTCGGATATAGCATTCTTTATTTTGATTATAGTTTCCCTAATCTAACCAATATTTTAAAATTAATTGACTGTTTAGCTATAATGTATAGTTTTAAAATACATTTATTGTGTATTTGAGTAACGGGACACACATTTCTACGGTCTCTTATATATTCTGGATTCATTTTTTCAAAGTCATGAAGGAAAGTCTCCATACCCTTAATGCAAAGATTACATATCTTCATATATCTCTCATTAATCTAAAACCAAACGAGTATTTTTCTATCTCTTTAATAATAATTCTAACTTGATCATACAAACTTTCTGTCACGCTGATTGACATAAACATTTTTACACAAATATTATTGATGGTGACTTTTCTAATTAATTTTTCTTGATCATCAAATCCCCATCTGAATTTATATGAAGCCGAGAATAATGAGCTATTCAAGGTTTGGCAGCCCCATAGCCACACTCTAAAGTGTTTGATATTGGAGTCATTGATATGTCACTGTATATTAGCAAGATACTATTATGTGAATATGTTTGTTGTTTCATTATTATATATATATATATATGTATCATAAATTTGAAACATTAATCAGAAATTGTAAATGTGCTGACAAACATCTGTATGGATATACATTACTTGAGTGCATACAGATTTTGATCTTATTTGTTTGTTGGGATATGTGACATTTAATATTTTCGTTGTATTTATGTGTTATAGTTTTTTTATTTGTATTTTTTAAAAACTCTCTGCAATATTTTTATACCTTGTTAATTTTATGTAGTTCATTTAGTAAAATAAAAGAAAAAGATATTTGAAGTTTAATTCATGTAGATTGGTTTTCAATTAATTAACACCCCATAGTATTTATCATGAAAGTCATTATATTTTGGTTAACTTTATAATATGTACCAACCATTTTAGATTTCATATATACATATATATATACATATATATATATATATGTGGTATGGCTTAAATATGTTTTGCAGAATTAAAGTAGGCTATTTAAACAATTAAAGTAAATAATATAGACCATTTCAAAATAATCTAATATAGCAATTTGAGTATATTTACTTTAAGACCATAGGAAAATATAGATTTCGAGGATATGTATAATATTCCAGGTCAAATGGACATACTATAAATAGTAAACATTATTTATATAGTAAATAATAGGGATAAATAGTTCCTTTTGATATATAAACTTAAAAAAAACACTTCCTAATAAATTGCAGCTAGATATTTATAGGATAGTTCAATAGCCTTTTTACACCAAAGCCATTCCATGTAATTAAGTCTAGAACCAGGCTTCAAGTTACATTTAAAAAAATGTTCATGAGCTAGACAATCCCAATGCTTGGATAAGCTAGTGTAAGTTAGAGTGGATATTGACGGTACAAAGAGTATATATAAAATTTTTGATAATCGTCAGGAACTATTCGTGATTCTTCTCAAGCATGAAAATATATGATCTCGTGTGCTCCCCGACTACCTTGGTCCAAATTCCAGTGAAATTGACATGAGTTATTAATGAATGAATGTCGTGTTTAACACCTGATTGATTCCAAAGGTCAGTTCCATTAGGATCAAATGAACGAGAAACGGAAGGGTTCAATCATGCTCATAAATACATATTACCCTCTGTCTGAACAAAATTCAAACATGGCCACACATACTAGGCGCCAGAGTATATATGTCAATAAGCTAGAATACGTTTAATATGTGAAAAGCTAAGAAATAATCGTGAGTAATTTACTGTACTCGTGAAACCAAGCTTCTCTCCTGGTCAGATAAGATGTAGGGAACATAATGGGTAATTGTTTATTCATGAGCAAATTTGATGTACGCTGGAAGGCAAATTTCAATCAACTTCAGATATACTGAGTTCTGGATTATTATTTGCGATCAATATGAAATGTGATGTATTCAGGTTGCAGAATTCAATTATGATGAGCTGCACTGTATACTAGAATTTAGTTTTCAAATGTAAATTGAGCCTTTGGTTTACGCCAAAAGGTAGATTACCTTGCACGTTTCCACTATCATTCAGTGTTTAAGATAGAGTCAAGCTTATACAGTTTGTTACCTTTCATGATAAAGGAGTGTACATGTTTGAACGGTGGTAACTCATAATCAGATGTAGTTCTTCTCAGGGTTCAGGGTTTAATTATGACCCAAATGCACTGTTCAGAAGAAAACTGAGGCCTAGTTATGACCATCTAAGTTGTATGCCGGAAACAAGAGTCCAGAGAAGAGCAGATATACTATTTATGAGAGGCAATGTTTCAATCACTATCAAGCACATTTGAAAGACCAAAGTGGGCTTCATTCATAGAAAGATGGTCTGAAATAGATACTGCATAGTTCGATAATTGCCAAAACGTATATTCAATCATTACAAAATTAACACTACACTCAAGACCGGTTTTCTATCATGGTCAAATTCACCGTACACGAATGGACGATGGTACAATAGCTCCTGCCCAGAGGCTCCAAAGTCAAAACCATTGTTAAGCTGCACTATTTTCTCTGGAGAATGAGGTTCATATCTTGATAGAATATGTATGTATACATGAGATGCCAAGACTTAACCGTATAGTCCCTTTGCAAATAATAATTTAGAATTTATTCATTACTTTATATACTATCCACGTAGACGTTCAGAGTTAATGTCCACAATAATATATTTGGGAAATATACTCAGATTTACCCACGTCAGAGTTAATGATCAGATTCATTAATGTCAGAGCTCTTGTTCAGTCTCACTGAGTACATATGGGTGGTTCTTAGGTCATGATTATAACATTTGAGTGACGAATGTTCATCCTTAATTAGGGGGACCAAAGTTAACTTGCCAAATGAAAGGCCATAGCTATTGACCAGTTGCAAGAGATTCAGAGATACAGTAAAATGGTACCCAAAAGTGAGAGCTTCATTTTAAAATGGGAGATAATCATGTGCAGATTTTGAACGTCAAGTAATCTTATTATTCCTTCAAAGTATCCCTTACAGGTTCAGGATAAAATACACTTATTTTCATACTCTGCTCATGCTTCATCATGTTTGTGTGCAATATAAAGATACGTTCTATTTACTTATACAAGTTGGCAGGGTCAGGGTGATTTCACATGAATTATTTATTTATACTTTAGGGTGTATATAGTATTTAAATAGGAACTATTCGATATGTTGAGTTCTTTACTCTATAGAAGCTTGGTAGGGTCTAACGAGGTTTTGTTAAGATTGTTGAAAATTGTTTAATTTTGGTGATGTTTGTTTTAATATTGTAAACTATTTTAAGTTTTGTTGAAATCTTGTTAAATCTGATTCAGTATTGGGAGGTTTAGTGATAGAGAATGAGCCAAAACATGATAGGGCATCCTTCATTAAGACAAATCTACTGGGATTGATTACTGAAACCAAGTGTAGTTTTTCAATACATAAAAAATGTATAAACAAATGAAAATAGTTTTGGATTTAACAGTTTGTAAAATATATTTGAAATTAATAATATAGTGGCTAATTTTATATTTAATTTACCCATTGGAAAGCAGAAAAATTATTTAAATTTATTAGCATATTGAAGCCATTAACTAGAAATGAAATAATTAAGGCATTTATTGAATTAATAGCTAAAAATAAAGTTATACTGAATACTGGAAGAGAAATTACTCCCACTTCAATTATTGTTTTATTCTAACAGCAATAATTGTTGAGAAAGAATAATTCAATTAGTACAAATTGAGATGATAAAGTATTTAAATTACTATTTATATCAATAAAAATAACAATTTGTGAATTGCTTGTAACTAATAATTTACATATTTGTTAAATAAACTATTTGTAATGTAGTCTATGTACATAATAGGTCTACGTATAAATTAATTTTAAATGTCTAGGGAAACACATATTCCAAAGTTAATACTTTTAGATTCTGTACTCAACTTCATAAAAATTGATAGTTATTTTGAGAAATAATGTTTAAAATCAATTAATGTCATGTATTTATATAAACTAATAATACAAATCTTATCCTATACTATTATGATTATATATATATATATATATATACATATATATATATTCATAATAGTATATATATATATATACAAAACTTATTTTGTATTTCTTTATATTTATGTAGGACTAACTAAAACATTATAAAGTCAAATTCTAGATAGCCAATATTCATATCCGTTTTAATTTGAAAATTTAAAATATTTAGCTTTTGTATTTAATTAAATATTTCTCTAGATGTTGAACTTTTAAACGGGTAACAAGATTTGCATTAAATTGAATGTAACGTCTAAAATTGACTTTTAATCGTTTGTAACCTAAGTATTTAGCGATATAAGTTTTAATATTATAGTACAATATAATGAAGTACTGATTATATTTGATTTAAAGAATATAGCTTAAGAGTGTATAATAAATCAAGCACATTTTAACTAATGCCATCGTAATAATTGGTTTTGTAAGAGTATAGGCAAGCACAATGCAGGAAACTTTACCTAGTCCGCAAGATCACGCATTACATCTTAAATTTATTTGTTGTGGTAGTCTTCACATTACATTTAGTAAGCTCTGCGTTGTCCCCTGACACATTCTGAATCCTTAATCAGACTAAAGGCCTGTTATTTATTATATAGATGTATTTATTTCAAAACTTGTTATGACCTTTAAGTATATATTGGGAGTATTAAGTCAATACATTTGTGAGACGACTACACCAACAAGAAACATAAGAGGTTATTTGTATTGGATTGAAATTATATTAATAATAAAATCAACTATATATTTAAAGCCCATTGCTTTTATACATCTAAGAGTAAGTACACTTTCTGCTATATGTAAACGATATAAGTGCAATTTTTGATTCATTTAAATAAAGTGTTTAACTTACTAATAATGAATAAGTATTTATTACTAATATAGGAGCAAAACTATAGAGCAACGTTTTCCCAATACTTTTTAATTTCTTATATTTTAACTACAATTAAAAAAAAAATACAAATTTAGTATAATTTCTATTTTTATTTTTGATAAATATCTTACATGTTTAGTATACAATATTTTTCTATAAACATTTAAGATGTGTGTTTATAGTGGTAACTAATATATTAGAACTACATGTTCCTGATACATAGTGAAAGATATTCAACATTTAGCTACACCACACTCAATTTGTCAATTGGCTTTCCAATTAGGCAACTTCTTCTATGAATTCAATCTTGTTGCTGACCCTACTTCTTAGCTTTCGTAAGCGTTAGTGTATATATATTGAATGGCCTTTTGATGAACCGAATATTGTCCTCAGAGGGAGATCAAATTGTCATCAGTAGAGTTATGGATTTTGTTAACATTGAATTTGAGGCCCAGGCAGAAAGACAGCTTCTTTGAAAACTCACAGTTATCTTCCTCCACCTCTGAAACCAAGAAAAAGTTTAAAATAAAATTATAATTCATAAAATTATTTATTTAGTATGTCTTGTTTGAGGCTAGTATATAATAATAAGTTTAAAAATAAGAAATAGTGTAAATGAAATATTCTTAATACATATAATCACAAATGATATATTGTATTTTATTAAATAAAATTATTTTTTGATTTAAATATTTAAAATGTATTAGTTATTTTGTAAAAATACTCTTAAAATTGACTATTTTGTTGGAGTTGCCCAATTTTTAGGCCTTTAGAAAATGTATTTTCACTATGTGAGGTAATATTCTTTTAAAATTATTAATTAATATTTACATTTACAACGCTTTAGACTATATTGTGTTAAACTCGTTGATCACAAGGGTTACATTGAACATTAAAAATGTCGAAAGGGCCCCATTAAAAAAAAGTTTGTTCATTATCTTAAGGAAACAATATTCAAACTTTGTATCTCTTTTTGTACAATAAGAAAAGGGGATACATAGAAAAGATGACAAAAAGTTTGTAAGCTTTTATTTAAAATAATGGTGTTATTTTCGGGCTTTGAATTTAATGTTAAAGTTATTTTTACTATTAACAAATGCGTTTTTTGTAATCTGATATCTCTCGGGTGTTTGGTTTCATTTCATGCGAAAAAACAACTTTAAACATAAGGTATGTTCTGATAAACATTGAACATATTTCGTAAGCCATATCATCAATTTTTGGGAATTGATCCCTGTCAAAATCGGAGTAGATTTAGTCCCTAAACCTCACATGAAAGAGTTATCCAAATTATGCCCATTTCCTAAATAACAATTTTGTATTTCCTCGACATTTATAACAAGAAAATAAGGTTGCATCACATGATGGTTCATTATTAGGTCAGCGAGACACACAAAACCATAAATTGGGCCACCAACCACGAGTTCGACACGCTTGTCTTAGAAAATATAATGCTTATCATACAAATTAAATATCTTAATTTAATACAACAATGAGCAAACGAAAGTAATTAAGTGGATTCAATCTCACTCTCATTAGGAAATATACCAAACCACATATTTACTTTCTCTCTATCTTACAGGTAGAGAAAGTATTGTGATCGTCAAAAAAATCGAACTCGAGATTTTGATGA
>CABFWB010001954.1:1111-59279 GCA_902151455.1 Timema bartmani
CACACACACACACACACACACACACACACACACACACACACACACACAACCTCACCCACATTCTCTCTCACATACACTCTCTAAAACACTTTAGCTCTCTCTCTCTCTCTCACACACACACAAACACACACACACACTCTCTTATTCTCTTATATATTCCTCACTTTCTCTCTCTCAGAAACAGCCTCTCTCTCACATAAACACTCTTTCTCATACTCTCTCTCACACAAACACGCTTTCTCTCTCACAATTTTTCTCTTCCACAATCTTTATCACACTTTCTCAAACAATCTCTTTCTCTTTTACAATATTTCTCAGAATCTCCCTCACACACACTATCTCTCAAAATCTCTTTTTCTTGTACATTCTTTCTCACACTCTCTTTCTCTCTCTCTCTCTCTCTCTCACACACACACACACTCTCTCACAATCTCTTTTGCTTTAAAATATTTCTCACATTTTCTCTTTTACAATCTCTCTCTTTTACAATCTTTCTCACACTCTCTCTGATACACAATTTCTCCCTCAAACTTTCTTCAACCCACTCTCTTTTTCACAAACTCTCTTTCTCACATACGTTTTCTCTCACACACTTTCTCTCATAGAATTTCTAACACACTTTTTCTCACACACTTTCTAACACATTATATCACATACACATTATTTCACACATATTTCACCAAAACTCTTTCACGCAACCTCTTTCACAAACACAGACACACACACACACACACTCTCTCTCTTTCTCAAAAAATATATTTCCACACACTTATATAAAAATCTCTTTCATATACACTACTTCTTTCTCTCCCCCACACACTCTCTCACAGCAACACACTCTCTCTCCACCACATACACTCTCTCACATCAACACACTCTCTCCCCCACACACACTCTCTCAGATCAACACCCTCTCTCTCGCTTTCTCTCTATTTCACATTTTATATCACACACATTCTCTCTTTACTACTCTATCTCTTTTACACACTCCCTCTTACTATCACTCGCTAAAACTCACTCGATCCCATTTACTAGGACTCATTCTTTCTCACTCACTCTCTTCCACTCACTTTCTAACACCGAAAATTTCAAACTCATACTCATACACTCACAATAATTTTTGCTCTAACATTCTCTCAATCTATCACTTTCTTTCTTTCTCTATTTCTACATATAATTTAATAACTCCATTTCTGTAAATTGAAATTACGAGAAAACAGCTTAACCGGTTTTGAAAAACGAACACTCATTTTAAAGTTTAGGGGTTCAGGATGTTGGCAAAAAATAGTAGCCTAAGACTAATACCTAATTTTACAGGCGAGTTTTCCATCTTTTCCTATTGTGTGGGCAGTAGCTCATCTGTACAATTATTATTTGTTTACATCACAATAGAAACCATTATATGTGTATAATTGTATATTGGTAAATAACATATTTTTCTTTTGTTAAAAATAGTAACAACTCGATTCTTACTTGAGTGGTTTGGTGCAAAGAATAGATAGAGAGCTATGAGAAGTGTTGTTTTAAAGTTTTCATCGTGGCGTGATGGGGTAAAATATACGCTTTGATTAAAAATAAACGCTGAAAACTAGAAATTTATGTAAGTATGATATTTTTTTTAGATTAAGCTTTTAACTATAAATTCGGGTGAAGGCTTATTGCATAGATATTTTCCCAATAAAAGGTTTAAAATACATTTTGGTGGAATAATTTGTAGCCACCAGTACAACGATTAACTAATATTATTTTAACGTTTTATATAATTTTATTCATCTGTGAATATTATAAACCACGCTATTTATTATATAGATAAGGCATTACACTCAAAAGGTCGCATATAAATAAATCATTTTTTTATGAAAAAATATAATTCACACTATTTTCACAGCTATGCGTGTAGAGTACAATATATTAATTAACATTGACGTTTCAGGAAAATAAACTGAGTCAATAAAGTCAATGTAGAGATGTAGATATGTAGCTTCTCTGGATATAACTCAAGTGGTGAGTATTCAATGCTAACTATTCACTAGCGCTAACTTTTTCCATTATAAGTTTTCCACCTACTCTTAGGGAAAATTCTATGTTAGCAAAGCAGGAAAAAAAATGACAACATAAAAAGATAAAGTAATTAAACTGTTTGTGCTCTCAGAACCACCTCACACGATTACACCGGAGTATAGAATGTGTTGTGGACTGCAGAAGGATATTATTAACTTTTAAATGAGTATTTATACAGCGCTAGCCAAATAATTTTCGTAAGTAAGATAATGTTTTAAATCTTAATCATCGTTTATTTTAAGTGCCGTTTATTTTATATTCATAGGTAGCTTAATTTCTGTAAATATAAAGTTAGTAACAAATACTCATCAGATAATAATGTTATTAATTTATCATTCATTCACACAATCATATTAGAAAATTATTCGAACATGATGGTTTGAAGCTCGTACATTGAATGCAATATAGTCTACTGTACTCTTGTTTGTTTATTTAGGCCCTTAACAAATGTAAATTGTAGTCATCATCTAAAACAACAATAATAATGAACTTAACCCCTACACTACTCCATCACATGACACACACACACTTACCTTATATATTTTTGGCACCAAGTGAATGCTTATAATCTTTGATTCATCTAGGATTAAAATCAACAAAGGTTCTTAGCTGGGCAAGAAAGGAGCCTCCACAATCTTGCATACTCTCAAAACTTTGCCTACTTGGTAATCTTGAAGTTATTTTTCCAAGTGGGCTCCATCTTAGCTTGGTACACCTAGGTACTTTAAACAATATCACACTTAGACGCCGTGTACTAAATAGAATTATAGAAAAGAAAATCGGTATATAGATCTGTAAGACCTCTTCTATAGCTGCTGATAACACTTCCACTCTTCTGCTGGTGAGTATACACATTCACTATACTATTTGCGTCTGGACAGCATCACTTGAACTTCTAAACTACTTTTTTCTTTTTACCTATTCTCAATAGAGTAATGCTTCCACGTTTTTTTTTTCTACATTCTGTCAGAAAGATTGGATAAACCAAAGCTGAGCTGCAGACGATTACTTTTTTTTTTGACATGATTATTTAAATATCATAAAAAAAGTGACAATGTAATACTATTTATTGAATTACTTATTTTTCAAACTTTCGGAGTTAAACCTAAATGCATACGCATGGCAAATCCTATCTTGACTTGGTGCCACATCACAGTTAGGTAACGTTTTTAAGATGCTTATTCTCTAAACCAATATGTCCATAAGAATTTTTAATATATTTCCATTTGCGTATTTGTTGCTAATATGATTTGGTCGATCGATGATGCTTCCATATTATAACAATAGTCCAACACAATATCTTAATTATTGCAAGTTCATCTTCTTTGCTGATCTGCGATTACATAATCCATTCCCAGTGAGGATCAATAATGCCTTTTTAATATTTTATTTTTCTAATTCTAACTGATAAATTGCCAATTTTCGGTTTTAATTTCACAAGATATTAACTAGAAATGTATTGTTTTGAACAGAATCTAGTATAAATATAAAATGCGTAGTAATAATCATCCTGTCTCTATACAACACCATTCTAACTCACTAACGCACATGGTATCAGCTGTCTAGAAATAGCAAATGTTTTTACCTTGAATGTCCTTAGATACATGAAACAAAATCAGTCTAAGAACACACAATTTAAAAAAATTTGATCAAAATGTAATTTGAAAAAGAGTCTACGTAAGAACCAATATATGTGCATAAATTTAATTATATCTTAATCTTTTTCTAATAATATTTAATGTAATAACTGTAAGTAAACACATGCCTTCAGATAATGTATCGTAAAAATATGATGTTGAATACAAGAATTTTGAAATTAGAATTAAATGTAGCTAGATATTTTGATTTGGGTTTCCTTAAGATGATTTGTTTGAAGGAATATTGATTAGGGGCATGGTTTGGCTGTGTCTGCATTTTAGGAGAAGGAAAAACTCACTGTTTAACGAAATTCGTTTAGCATATTTGTAATAACGTTTATTTGTCGTAGCTTCATAAGCCTTATAATCTAACTTAAGACTAGCACAAACATAACATTCTGTCCCAGGCCATTAATTTATCAATATGAAAGGGTAAACCCACATTTCACCAATGATATAATTTTCGGTAATGCATTTCAGAACTAAGACACGCTACCGACTGAACTAAGGTGTCGGATGCGTACTTAAAATAACAAACTCAAAAAGTGGAACCAAGCATTTGGTTTTAAATATATATTATCACTTATAGTACTCATATAAATAAAATAGAATATGTATTTATATGTTTTTGTGTTTGTGTATATGTATTAGAAGAATTCCAAATCCAAGAAACCTAGAAAGCTGAAACTTTCCATTCGTATTTAGGGGCGCCTGAAGATGTGCACCTCATGCATATTATAATTTTTAATTTACATCGATTGCAAGACAGGCGTATTAAGCTACGTGAACTTTGGCTAGTCTCGATGAATATAATGTATCATTGAATGTACTAGAGATTTGTTTTGAACTTAATATCCAAGGAAAAACTATAGAAAAAGTGTCATTCATATACCCAAAGAAAAATCGAAGTATTGTTTGGTTGGTTGTTTCTTATCCATATTAGTAGATAAAATATGTATTTTATTTTATTTTTCATAAATAATTATGTATTCAGACAAACATAAGCAAGGTATGATTGCTTCTTTTTAGGGTAAACGATTGGAAGCCATGAAATATCCTTTTACATTTAACACACTTTGAATTTGTTTTCATTCCTAAAATGTAATACTAATCTTGTGAAAAAATAAATTGTGTATTAGTGAACTTCATGAAAGTTATTAAAAGGTTACAGCACAAGTCTTCTAAAAAATCGAAAGATTCCACTTTTTTTAAATTTATACATAACATATTTGGGCTACAATTAACTTAAATATTTTCCACACTACGCTGTGATATTGAGTTCAGATATGTTCTGTAACATTTGTAAAACATTTTCACTTGAATGGGCTTATTTATCCACTTAGTTACTCTAGTTCTTGTGTCAACTTTAAAATAACAAAAAGATTAATATTGTCAAAGCTAATGGTAGGCCTAAGATAATATTCAGAGAAAAAAATTCCATTATCACAATGACTAAGCTCCACCCAAAATACAATAATATTGTTTTGATTCAGCAATAGGGAAGAAATAGAGAATTTTATGTTAATATTAATATTGATTTTGAACGTTTGTTAACTAAATTTTTACTAGTGATTTTAACAATTGAATGATCACCATTTCCTTGTAGGTTTATTGCCCCTTCCTATAAAATTTTATACCCATCTAACCCTCGTGTGGATATAGAAAAATGTTTAGAAAGAGCGTGTGTACTGTATTAAATTATATTTTTAGTTTGCATTATAATAATTTTGAATTTCAACATTATATTAACCAAAATAATATAAATTTTTAAAACAAAATATAATAAAGAAATATCTTATAAGTAGGAAAACACACAAAGAAAAACTATAAAATGCAACCGATGATAAAATGAATTTTTTAATTAATCATATATTTTGAATTAAGGATAAGCAAATTTTAGGGTAAAAATTGATATTAGCTAAAAGTAGACTCATTACCACTATTTAAATAAGTCTGAAATAAAAAATATACATAAGCTACTAAACTAATTTTTAAACTATTTATTAACATATTAAACGTCCTAGCACTTCTTTAATAACCAACATTTAATAAATGGAGCCACATTTTGTAATACACATAATAAAGTGTTAATACTTAAATATATTGGAAACCAAACTACTTAACGGGCGGCCCTTTAGTTACTAAAGTAGCCATTGAAAGCGCCACAAAAAAGTATTTTGTCATCCTATCGGGCATGCCATGCAAGTACTTAATTACTAAACCACCTGCTTAAAATGGGGTGCTAGTGGGCGCGAGTTTAGTGCATTCAATTTGCAGTTTTTATAGCGTAAACATATTTGGCCAAAATAAATACAATATATCTTCTATAAAAACATAGAGTTTAGTTTTCTGCACATGCTAACCTCAACCGTTCTCGAATATCTGTCAAAGTTGTCCTTGAATTTAATGACAACCTTTTCTCTTTATTTAAAAAGTTTGTCACCAAATGCTGCTATGCTCATGACAGATATTCAAGAACTGTTGAGACTAGCATATGCAGAAAACTAAACTCTATGTTTCTATAGAAGAAATATTTGATTTATTTTGGCCAAAAAATGTTTATTCTATAAAAAGTGCAAAAATAATGCACTAAACTTGGGCTCACTAGCACACCACCTTAAAGCGTAAGGTAGAATTTTATCAATCTACTCCACGTGCCAGTTGGGTGATTTAGCTATCAAACCAATAACTTTGAGCACAACTATTGCACCAGGTATTCTATTTTATATATATTTACCAATCATTATATTTAGCTTTCTATGACAACGCCAACAATATGTTTTGTGGTAAGTAGAAAAATAAAATTGGGGACTTTCAAAACAAAGAAATTAAAGTAGTTCATCCCGTAGAGAACTCTTCCTCCCCCGAGTATATATTTTATATTTGGTTTTATGTTTAAACTTAATAAATACTACCCTCTGAGCTAATAAATAATTTCTTTTGATTCTGTCAGGCTCATGTCTGTAGCGTTTCATTGTAATCTTATGTCCGTTTAATCTATTTATGTGAAACGAAGTGAATATAATATCCAATAAAATCCAAAAGTGAACCAATCCAATTATCTTCTAATAGCATTCAATTTTAAAAACTCTGTCAGTGGAGTACCACTTTCAATTGACTTCTTAAGGCATCTAAGAAAATCTTTTGTAGAGCTTTATAAATATCTTCTAAGGGCATCCGTTTTTTAAATTTGTCGTTTGGGATGGCAATAAACTGTTCATATAGCTCAAATCATCAAATCCCTACTAAATCCATCCTCATTAAATTTCTTCCCATTTCCCTATCATTGCATATACCCTTCGCTTCCACAACATCCATACACCGAGCCAAACTTGCTCTTTTATTCTTAAAAATCTTAATGTTTCTATTTTCACACATTCAGCTACAACATCAAGTCTTGTTTTACATAGCCAACCCCTTACTTTTCATCCACATACACTCTACCTACATATATTTGCTTCGTTAATCACTCTACACCCATCCTCTCGGTATGCCCAACCAACGTAAGACGCTTCTTTCACAATGTCCTATTGGAATCCTTTTAAAAATCACTCCTTCAACACCCATTCAATACTGACTCTGTCCATATGAGTTTTTACACAAAAATGTCTTTGATATCACATTCCGACCACATTAACCTTGCTCTTGTGTTGCTCCTGGCTAACCCACGACTCACATCCATACAACAATTTTGGCGCATACAACAATTTTGGCGCATACATACTTTTATATACTGCCATTTTTGATTAGTAAATAATAGGATTAAAAATACATTTTGAGTTTTTTTTGTACCTAAGAGCCTATCTCAGGATCGATTAACCTGAAATTAGATATAAGTTTTCTCTCAAACAAGAAAAAGCATAATTTTGTGATTTTCTTATTTCCTCCTTTGACAACAGTGAAGTTGGGATAAGTTTAGTAATTTTATTTATTTTAAATAATTATTTTTTAATCTAAGGTGGCTTTCCCTAAATGGTATTATACCATCATTTCCCTCAAATGCTGGAAGATTACCTCTAAAATGCTTCCTTCCTTGTCCTTACTACATTAGAGCAATTATAATATATTAGTATAGCCTGAAAAGGTAATAAGACGTGCTGATAAAAAAAAAGTGCATTGTCTTTACAAAATCATCACAGTTTGTAGGCTTCAATCAAAAACCAATATTTCTTCTTCCATGCCATAGCTGTGTCGATCAAATGGGAAACTGGTTTTACATTTATTGCTTTATGTACAGTAAACGTATCAAGCTAAATAACATAATGTGTTTTTAGATACCTCTTGAATTAAATATTAAGGTAATAAGAATGCTCGTAAAAAATAACCTCCACGTCTACATACATTCAGAACCAATGTCAAATAAACTAATATGTGGTTTTAATAAGGAAACAATATATAAAACGTCTCCTGCTTTAAATTTGAATTCAAATTTGCACAATAATTTTTTCTAACGCCTTTTACCTTTCATTCATATTTAATTTTCCCAATGCATTTGTTTACACTGTTGTTTTATTATGTTAATAATTTTCAATGAGCCTAAGTATTGTCAAGAAGGTGATCCGGTTGACTGGAAGAAGTAATATGATATTGCATAGATTAATATAAACCACCAGCTTCACAGATGAGAAAATTTAAAGAGAGGTCAAAACTTGAATAGTGTAATTTAAAGTATGAGTGGAAGTGCGATTGCAGAATTTTATGTTCGTAATCCTAAATCTGTACATTCATTTTAAGGAGAAAAAGATAGTGGGGTTCAAATAATCACGACCATCGGTTGAAGAAGAGGCTCGAGAGAATGATAGTAAAATAATATTTAATTTAATTAATTCATATTCTATTCTTTGACTTATTGAATCTTCGCTTCTCCTATCAAGTAGAAGAAGTTACGATTACAATAATTACACACAAGGTTAAATAAGGAAGTTTTGGGAGGGATGAGGTATAAGAGAAATATATAGGTTTAATAAATGAGTTTAATTAAATGTAAACAAGAGAAATACAATTTTATATATATATATATATATGTATATTTAAATACACTTTTGATCAAACAGTCCATAGTTATTAAAGGTAGCTTTATTCAGTTAACATGATCGTCACTAACATTTAAAACTATGCATTATGGGCATAGAAAATAAAGTCACACATCCTGACACAAAGACATATGTCTGATGAACATAGACAATAAAGTCAGACATTTTGACACATAAAACTATGTCTGATGGACATAGATAGTAAAGTCAGACATTCTGACACATAAAACCATGTCTTATGGACATAGCAAAATAGGAGTTAGGAGTGACATTTACAACTAAGCCTTATGGGCGTAGCTAACAAAGTCAGACATTCTGACTGAAAAAAATATGTCTTATATACATAGAAAAATAGGAGTTTAAATTCTAGCTCTGATTCTAAATTGTAGATAATTAAAGTCTCAGAAGAGGTTTCCTCTGCAATGGGCCGGTGATACCGACGCCTGACATATCATACTAAATCATAGATACTTCGACGATATAGGTTTACGTCCAAACCCTTCCTCCATAGAATTGATACAGTAAAATATATTATGTGACTTAGACGCAGACGCAAAATAGCATGCTCTAATGCACCCTGAAGGGAAGCACGAGAGCAAATTCCATCACGTACTGACCAATTGGTCACACCGTGTGGTTTCGGATTTTAAAAGTAGATGGGTTGTCACATTTCGCGAAGTTACTGAAACAAAGAAAATCATATTATTAATATTAGTGGGGGAAAAAAGAGTGTGGAAAACTGAATAAGTGTTTTTTAGAGTTACGTGCGGAGACACTACGCTATGGACGGTTGGGTGAGAGCCCCCAAACCACTGTTGACAACTCTCGCTTATCCAAGCAGGGCTTTGGGACGTCGAGGGCACCCTCCAGGCTCGATGACGTAACTCCCTAGCCCGTGGATAAGAGGATTGGTGGCACCGGCAAGCCTGTCGTAGAAGGACTGCGCCAGCTTCCGGAAGTTGTCCTTGGTGGTAGGCATATCCAGGTCACGATGCAGAGTCACATTCCGAATATACCAAGGTTCTCTCACAATGATACTCAGACACACGCTCTGGAACGCCTGCATCCTCCTCATATACGTGTCCGCCAGGTGGCCCCAAGCGGGACACGCATAGTCAGAGGATAGGATTGAGGAACTGCTTGTACAGTATCAGACCGTTCCTAGTAGACAGGGCGCTACGCCTTTTAAGCAGTGGGCCTAGGATTCCCAGCCTTTGCCTCACCTTGTTTAATCTCTCGGTGCAGTCCAGTCGCCAGGTCAGTTTGGTATCCAGCGTAAGTCCCAAGTACTTAAACAGTTAGCCCATCAGATCTGCTCTCCAAACTGCCGGAGTGGGGCCGGCCTGTAGAACTTTCTTTTCCATGTGAAAAGCACTGCTGTGCTATTCTCCACGTTAATACTTGTTCTCCAAGTGATCAGCCACGCCTTCAACTGTGTCAGGTGCGTCTGGAGTCGCCTCTCCACCAGCTGCCCTCACCACGACTCCGCTACGAGAGCCGTGTCGTCCGCATACAGTGCCAAATTGGTGTCTGGAGATTTGGGAATGTCGCCCACATATTGACTGAAGAGCACTGGGCCCAAAAGGGAACCCTGCGGCACTCCAGTCCAGATGCTTCTGACTTGGGAAGCGGCGTTCCCAAAGGTAGTGGAGAAGGTGCGGTGGGAAAGATAAGATTGAACAACCATAACTAGGTAGAATGGTAGGTTCAGGGAGAGGAGTTTGAAATGGAGACCTTCGTGCCAAACACGGTCGAAGGCCTTTGCCACGTCGAGAAAGACAGCAGCACCAGTCAACCTGTTGATGTTGAAGTTCCTCGTGACCTGCTCCACGAGCCGGACAAGTTGATGAGACGTAGCGTGTCCCGCCCGAAAGCCGAACTGCTCGTCCACCAAGATGCCCGCCTCGCGAACATGTCGGGTCAGTCTTGTTAGTAAAAGTCTCTCGAACAACTTGCCCAAACAGTCGAGCAAGCTGATCGGTCGGTAAGACGAAGCTAGAGCCGGGTCCTTACCCGGTTTATGGAAACAGAGGACGTTGGCATGCTTCCAGAGCTCAGGGAAGTGACTCAGGAGCAGGATGGCGTCGAATAACTCCACGAGGATGTTAATCGCCTCCAAGGGCAGCTTTCTGAGGACCGCGTTATTGATACCGTCGCGTCCGGGGGCCTTGTTTAGTCTTAGAGCGGCTAACGCCCACGACATTTTGGTCGCCTCCGTGGTTTCAGGTTCATCCAAGGATCTGTACGAGACCACACCGATGATCTGAGCCACGTGCGCAAAGTGCATCGGGTCTGACGGGTCGTCAGTCGGTACAAATTGTGCCTCTAAGGGCTCAGCGAGAGCATCGGCCTTCTCCTGGTCATAGTTGGCCACCCCGTTACGACCCACAATAGGTGGCCTTGGTGCGGGGACCCACATCAAGTTCATCGTCATGCACCACAAGGACCTGTCCTGTACGCACAGGCTCTCAATCTTGTCCTCCCAGACACTGTTCCAGTATTCTTGGACCATCTCGCGAACCGCATGGACTTTGCGGCTCCAGTTGGCCCTGTCTACTGGGTCCCTCGAGATTTGCCAAGCCTTTCTCAGCCAATTTTTCTCCCGGACGTGCCTGAGGATTGAATCGGGCAAAGAATCCTGTGGCGCTCTCTTAAGATGGTGCCTAGGCGTCAAAGCTTTGAGCAACCCCTTGATGGTGGAAGTTATGAACTCCACACCGCGATCGATTTCCGCTGCTGTTCAAAAGGTAGGGGTGGGTCTCAACCTCTCTCTCAACACATTCGTGAACCTTTCCCAGTTAGTGCGCTTAGGGTCAGGTTTTTAGGGGTGGTCTATGAAGGACACTGCGCGTCCCAGGTTCACAAGAACGGGGTTGTGATCCGAGTCTAGCTCAGCTAGAGATTTCAGCACCAATCGCCTTCTGATCCTTCTGGAGACAACGAAGTCTCGGACGTCCGGGAAGCCAATGGGATTAAGAGGGAAGTGGGTAGGGTTTGGGGGGCTGGAAGCCACCAAGCCGTGTAGATCTATGACGTCGCGGAGCAATCCGACACGAGTGCACATAATCCTAGAGCCCCATGAAGGGTGCCTAGCGTTGAAGTCAACCACCGATTAAAACAGGCATGGTACCTCATAGCAGCATCTCCATGTCAGCCTTCGTGGCCTGGTTGAACCTGCGGTAGGGAGGGAAGTAGATGGAAATAAGTCACACTGGGCCGGTAGAGGCCACTAGTTGGATAGCCGTTGCTTCCATGTGTTGGAGGGGAGGAAGCGAGATGACGTGATGGTCAAGGCCCCTTCGGACCAGGACACGCCATCCCACACCTTTCCACATCCCCCGCTCGGTCTCTCCGATGGCAGATGAACTCTGCTAACGAGAACCTCATTGCGGAGCGTAAGTGGGTATCTCCCAGCAGCATTACATCGACACGATGCTTTGCCAGGAAACTTTCGAGCTCAGCCTTCTTCCCCGCGACTCGGTTAGTGTTCCAGAGTGCGACCGTGAGCTCCTTCAGCACTGATGGTCCTCTATTCGGGTGTACCGCCATGGGAGACCAGGTAAAGGATGATATGCTCCATGACCAGGTGGCCACGGTTACTCCTCATAGACTCCTGGAGCTTCCTCAAGAGACTCGATGAAAAGTCCTATGGATCCAGTCCCGAAATTCCCTTGAGAAGCTCAATATAAATTTTGAGCCCTCAAGCATCATCCTCAGGGGTATGGTTGGGTGTGGGGGTGGCAGGGTTGGGTTTGGGGATGGCAGGGTTGACAGGGGTAGGAGTGGGGAGTGGTAGGAAAGGGTTGGAAGGGTGCAAAGGTGTGGGTAGGGAGGTGCGGGGTGTGGAGGAGGGGAGGGTCGGGATTGGGAGAGGAGCGGTCTTGGACAGGTCCTCAACCGAGAGGGATGAACCGGATGCAACTGGTTCAGGTAGAGTGGCTTTGGCAGATGTCTCGGCCTGAGGTGGAGGGGTTGGTCTCCCTGACAGCACACTGGTGAAAGATTGCACTAGTGGCTTTGGCTTCGAAGCTGGAGTCACGGTCACCTTCCGTACCACAACGTGCCCCGAGGGCTTCTGGCCTTCGCTTAGGCCATCCGTCCTCCCTTCTTGAACCTTGGAGACCCGCACAGTCCTTGCCGCCTGCAAGGACTTGTACGTGGGACAGCCACGCCACGCCGAGGAGTGGGCTCCTGAACAGTGCCGGCACTTCGGAGGAGATCGTCTCTCCTTCGGGCACCCGCCCCTCTCGTAGTCGCCGCCACAGAACCCACACCTAGGGTTAGCGCGGCAATCCCTCCGCACATACCCAAACCGGAAGCAGTTCTTGCACTGCACCGGGCTTCCGGGAGACTTGTACTTCTCCACCCTGACGCGGAGCCCACACAGGACTGATATGGAGTACAGTCTTGCGGTGTGCTCCCCGGGAGTCAGAGAGACAACGAAGTTCGGCAACCGTTGCCTAACCGCTGCCTTTCTCCGGTCCTCTAGTCCCGTTTACACTGGGAGAGCATCTGGGTGACGGATTTCACGGGGAAACACATCTCCGCCAACTCTTCCCGGATGACGCCAGGGTTTTTCCGAGTCAGGAGTCCCTTCACCACGACCCTGACCAGTCACTCCCATCCCAGTTCGTAGGACCAATGCTGGATCCCCAAGCTCGGCAAGAACTTCTGGAGGGTGCGGTAATCTTCCTCCAACCCACACTGGAGGCGCACTCGATCACTCGGCTGCCTGACTCCCTCCACAGGCTCTCTAACCTTGGTTTAAATGGCCCTCGCCACCTTGGAGTAGTCCTCCACATCACACAAGATGATGGGAGGGATCTTTCCCTTAGCTTTGGGAGCTGGCCCAGAATCACTAGTACCAGGCTGGGGTGAGGCACGGCTTGCGTTTTTACCCTTAGGTTTCCGCCGCTTCCCACCTTTGCCCAACGCTGGCGCACCCTGGCCCGGGCCACCGTTGTCCCCACTCTCATCACCAGAGCTACCACCTAAATGGTTAGGGTTGCCCCCCGGTAGCTTCCTGGTGTTGCCGGCCTTCCCCCTTCAGCGGAGTCTTACGGTCTGAAACCCATCAGACTCATCATCCAACCCCTGGCTCGACTCATCGCGCATTAACGGGAGGTCTGGTATATTATGTCAAGTGAGGGATGACGCTTATATAGTTACGGACCTGACGAACTCGAGGACAGGTTAGCATCTGGGCATCTAAGGTTGGAAGGAAGGTTAAGTTGCGAAATTGCGCTGAGGGACTACTAGCACTCTCTGCTGGTGTGGTGCCCAGAGAAAAGTATCTGCCTTTTCTTGGAAGCGTGGCCTTGAGAGTAAGACGTCGATTTGCTGGTGGTGCCAACACGATCAACTGGGGCAGCTTTCCTGGAGCATTGGGGTTTCCCGGCAACATAAATCCACAGTGAGTTAACACCTGCCACATATTATTTGAATATATTACCACTTGTAATCACAGTGTTTATTATATTTATGATATTTTATGTTTACATGTAAAACCAGTGCATTTACATGCAACATCATTTTTGACATAGAATTATTTCTTCTAAAAACATTCGTATTTGAAGACGGGTCCTCCCGTTGGTTGATGAAACTATTTGAATAAAACAAAACATTCATGCCATTGACATTCATAATATATATTGTCCTTCAGCGTACAGCCTGAAGTGGTAGTAAGATAGGGTACTAAATAAATAAATAAATAAATAAATATTTTCCCTCCAATTCTTAAATCTTATTTTTAAGCATTGTTTTTCCTGGAACCATAGGGGACTAGGGTTAGTGTAGAAAAGTGTTTGCTTTGAATGTAAATATACACCAAGAAGTCACAAGGCTAGTGAACACATCTTATGGCTTTTAACTAAAGGCGAACACATTACGCTGGGGTTTCCCAAAACTAGTAGGCCTAAATATATCTCATCGTCTCGTCTCTCACCAAAAATACTACCTTGAAGGGAGTAATTAATAGAAGATTATTTGAGTTCCTTCCCCCTCATACAAATTGCCTCTAGTGGTAATATATGGAACTAATTTTTAGAAGTCAATAAAATATATAGAGTTTTTCTCAATTGTTAGATTGTTCTTTGAGTATTTACATTTAACGTTATTCATTGAGTATTTATTTTAAGACCTGCCCCGGTGGAGTAGTTAGCTATCGCAATAGTTTCGTGTTGAGCTATACTGCTAAGACGGGGAGATCAAGATTCGAGTCTCATTCGAGTGAACTGGGGTGGTTTTTCCTAAATGGTTTTCCACTCTCCCCCACGCAAATGCGGGTTCACTTCCTCTATATTCAACCTTCCCAATTCCTAATCCATTAGTGTAATTTGTATTCAAGTGAATATATAAACCGAACGGGTAGTAAGACGCGATACTAAGTATTATTATTAATTTTAAAATGGTTTGAATTATAATTTAAAATGAAACACTTAAAATTTATAATAATACTTCTCACTTTACATACTTACTTTTAAAAATATCAGTGTAGTGTTCCATAGAAAGCTGTTTGAATATAAAAAGTATATTTCTTATTAAGTAATTAACTAAAAATTAATGTTAATACATTCAAAATATTATTCAAATTTTGTTGTTGAAGTTGAGGATGTTGTGTTGAGGTAGATGAAAAAAACAATATATGTTGGAAAAAATTGTATTATATTACTAAAACATATTAAATTTAGTTATCATAATAAAATTGTCTTTGAAATATAGAATTAACCAATCAGGATTCGATATTCTAACAAGATAAACAAATTAATATTGCTTTGAAGATCAGAGAAATAAAATTTGGATCATTAAAAACATTCGGTATACAGATTTATTATAATATTAAAAATTTAGCCCGTTAAACGCGGCTCGGATCCCAGCTGGCTGTGCTGAAGTAATAAATAAATGTTCCACTCTCATTGTATGCAGATATGGGTCAATTTACTCTAAATTCAAGTGAATCCACTCATATCCCACCAGTATATGTCGTATTTGCATACCGACTGGGCATTAAGATTTGAAAATGGAAAAATAGATCTAGATAAAAATATAAACAATCATTTATTTGTCTTTTATTATGCTATGCTCTAAATAAAACCTTTTTCTGTTTCCCTGAAAACTAGATAATGTAATTTAATAACAAAAATAAATTGAAATAGTATTAAAAATGACTTAATTGATCTTAATTATATTACCATTTTTAATTGATTTGTTTAACAGTCTGGAGACTTTAAGAAAGATTTTTGATCGCATTTTGAAATAGTGTTTATAGCCGAATTGCATTTGACTATTTTATTTTTACAAGATTTAAAGAGATGTAAATATATTAAAGAGCATACTACTTACATATTTTAGTGTTTGAACAACAATAGTTTGGTAAAAACAGGTATATGTTGTTCTAAAATTTGTCATAAGGTTCGTGAAGCAGACCCAGACAGGGAGCGATCGGAATTTACTTCATATCGTATGTATTCAGGTTTATGTCCAGAAATCTATTATGGCATTTCTTTAGAATTCATTCTTAGTATCTGGTTTTTACCCTTAGATAGATTGATTTATTCATTATTATATTAGACAGCTCTGAGTCAATGGTGTAATATATAATACATACAAAATATACGGTGTTTCTCCTTTCAAATAATCAAACAATTGATTGGCGTGACATTGTAAATATAATGGCCAACTTAAAAATGGAATATTGTAACTTACTTACATAAACTATAATTATTATAAAGGTTTTCTACTTTAAATATAATGATTGTGAGAAGTGAAGTACTCTCATTTTGGTTTTAAAAAAACTTTTAGATAGTTCTTAATTCCCTACTATACATATTTTTATTTATTTATAAATGCACGTTTTATTGTCTTTACATGTATCCTCACATACAACGTGTTTCTAAAACATTGCATCAAACTTTGGCAGAATACTCCTTGGGTGAAATTAGAATAATTCTCATAAGCAACCTAGGGTCCATCTTCAATATTAAGGGCGGTATACACCCCTAAAGACAGAGCTAAAAACTAATGTTGTGTGAAATATTATGAAAACTGCTTAGGGTATTACAACGAATCTTTGTATACTACTTATTGAAACCTTGATCATTAATAAACTAAATGTGCTGTTACCGTTACCCACCCCCATCATGTAAAAAAGGGGGGTTGTAACACATTTTTTCTAAAATAAAATATGTCAGAGTAAGTATTACCAATTTTTACTTAAGATTACAAAACAGGGAATCAAAATTAACAAAAAAGTTGTCTTGGAGAAACTGTCTAGCTTTCCCCGTTTCTGAGATAATCACACAAGTTTGAGATCAGAGCCAAGTGCAAATGCCTGCCAGGTAGGCAGCCAGAATCGCAGTTTTATTTCGCAATGCAGTCGTTTAACCATTTTTACCGGCACGTGTGACTATGTATCACGTACATTTGGTAAACAAGGCTGGTTTGTGTGTTATGATGGAGAAACTCTGATACTTTTCCTTCTTCATAAGCTCCGATGTGTTGCTATTTATTACATTAGTGAGTTATGCTTACACAGTTCACACTTGGGTGGGATTTTATTCATTACACTCATTGGAATATTGAAAGCTACATTAAGAAATACAAATTGTAGTTATTGCATGTTTTAGTTCCTAGCTTCAAAAGCAGATTCATAGCAAGTGTTCAAAATGGTGGCCCCTAACGTTATTGCAATAATTGAGGCGACGTATCAATGACTGGCGTACTCTTTCGAAAACACGTGGAGTTTCTTGAACCTTATCACATGCAGCAACTATCCTGGCTAACAGGTCTTCCTCAGATTCAACAGCTGTCTCGTACACCAAAGCTTTGACAAAGCCCCACAGAAAGAAGTCTAACGGATTTAGGTCAGGAGAGCGTGGTGGCCACGCAACAGGCCCACCTCTTCCTATCCATCGGGCAGGAAATGCAGTGTTGAGGTAGTCACGCACAGCTCTTGTGAAATGAGGTGGGGCACCGTCATGTTGTAGCCACATGCGTTGTCTAACGGAGAGCGGTACATTCTCGAGGAACTGTGGCAATGCAAATTTCAGAAATTGGTAGTAGATGTGGCCAGTCAAACGTCGTGGCATCAGGTAAGGGCCAATGAGATGGTTACCCACAATGCCTGCCCAGATGTTGACAGAAAATCTATGCTGGTTGCCCATGATGATAGTTGCATGAGGGTTCACGTCATTCCAAATGTGACTATTTGTACTATTAAAATAGCCGTCTCTGGTGAATGTTGCCTCATCGGAAAACAATATTATAGTGGAGAAATCAGGAACCACTCCGCACTGCTGCAGAAACCAGTCGGAGAATTCATGTCGAGGAGCATAATCTGCTGGCCCCAATGCCTGCACCTTGCGCATGTGGTACGGATGCAGCAGCTGATCATGCATGACACGCCATACTGTGGAATTGGACACATTCGTTTGATGCGCAATGGCACGTGTGCTTGTTGACGCGTTATCATCCACATAATTCAGTACCTCTTCTTCGACAATTGGAGTGCGAACATTCCTCGGGTGACCAGCTCCCCCTCGTAGCTGAAATGTACCTGTTTCACGAAGTCGCTGAGTGACATCGGTGAAGGTCCGGTGATAAGGTTGACGTCGCGCAGGATATCTATCGTGGTACAACCGTGCAGCTGCTCTTGCGTTTCCTCTAGCTTCACCGTACAGCATGACCATGTCTGTCATTTCTGCGTTTGTGTACTTTGCCATTTGACTAGTAATACGCGCAACATGCAGTGAAGTCGTGTGGACTGATGCAGTCTGCTCGTGGAGGGAGGGGAAGATAGTGATAATAAGAGTGGGGGAAAGGAGGGGGGTGAAGCAACACAGCTTTATTGGCTCCCTACCTGGCAGGAATTAACACTTGTCTTTGAAATTAAACATGCATGATTATCTCAGAAACGGGGAAAGCTAGACAGTTTCTCCAAGACACCTTTTTTGTTAATTTTGATTCCCTGTTTTGTAATCTTAAGTAAAAATTGGTAATACTTACTCTGACATATTTTATTTTAGAAAAAATGTGTTACAACCCCCCCTTTTTTACATGATGGGGGTGGGTAACGGTAACAGCACATTTAGTTTATTAATGATCAAGGTTTCAATAAGTAGTATACAAAGATTCGTTGTAATACCCTAAGCAGTTTTCATAATATTTCACACAACAGTCGTTTTTAGCTTTGTCTTTACGGGTTTATACCGCCCTTAATATTGAAGATGGACCCTAGGTTGCTTATGAGAATTATTCTAATTTCACCCAAGGAGTATCCTGCCAAAGTTTGATGCAATGTTTTAGAAACACGTTGTATATTAATATATACCTATAATATATATTATGAAATAATATATTAAGAAAAGTTAAGCCTATTATAGAAAGTATCTTCAAGTATCACAGTATAGGCTATTTCTTTATATTACATAATAGGTTTGGAGGTAATTATTGAAAGAATTTTATTACTGGGTAGTAACATTATTTTACCTACTATGTCATACCTTACTCTTTACATGTATAAAAAAAACTTTAGTTAATTGGGTAGTTATTTGTTATTACAAAATCATGGCTTACAGCGATGTAAATAAAATTGGTATATATAAGACAAAGAACCTTATCTACAAAAATATTAACAACTATGGAAATTATCTATAGCAAAAAAAATCCCAATCTTAAATTCAACACTTTATTCCACCCATATAGCTTTAAAACAAAGTCAAATATTGACCTCCTGATCATAGTCAGATACAGCCACATCCACCCTACTATCAATTATTTATTGCTATCTTTCTCAGTTTATTTGAATGTTCTCAATTTCCGAAAGTACCACACCAAACATTTCCTAATTTGGAATAATTTAACTAACAGATTTAAAATATTTTAGCGAATTATCATACCTCACATAAAGGTCAGAGGTGAAAGTTTTTCTCAATCAAAGATAAATATATGAAAGAATTTTAACAAAATTAGGTACTATTGAGAGAACGATTCTACATATAGCATCAAGCTCAGTCTGTGAGTCATATCCGCAACACGTACACTGTTCTAAGCCGATTTGTACCAAATTTAGCTCAATTATAAGTTGCACCAAATTAAAGTTTTTCAATATGTATCAGATATCATATTCTGATGCTCTCTCTCCCTCTCAATATAATATATACATATATTAATATGTTTGTGTAGAACGTACTATGGAGTTCAAGTATGACTTTGAAGTGATTTTTTTTAAACGATTATTCATTCCAATTTACTTCATAATCATTCAAATATTTAATATTTATTGTCAAATTTTTTGTACAAAAAATAAATTTGGTTTGACATTGAACATATATTAGGAAATTTAAGGGGCATTCTCAATAGTGATAACATACTGAATAAAGCGATAAATATTTTCAGGCAGAAATAAAGCTTATAATGACTGTCATAAAGGTTATAAAATCATAAAGGAAACACACATGAGATTATTGTTGTTGTACTAAAAACAAAATATATCATAGGAATGATTTTTGTTTCACATATAAGTTGACCAAACCAAAATGTTGTTAAATGATTTAAAACTACATTTAACTTATACTGTACAAGAAGATTTGAAGAGACAAGACTTGTGTTTTATGATTGTTTATATCTTCCAGTTGGGGTGCATTATAATCTTTCAATGATATAAAGTTGTACATTTCTACATTTTTATTCAACAAACAAATTCAAAATAAAATATTTAGTTCTCTATATTATTAACACAAAGTAATGGTGAAAATTATTAAAGATAGGCCTTTTTATTTTATATTTGTTTATAAAAACAATAAAACTATTTAACAGTGTTTTAAATGGATATTATCGGAATATAATACCGTAATAAGTACTATTTTTTTGCTGAGGAAAGTGAAATATAAATCAATAAATTTCAATCTCTCATAATTATTCTTAAATACATTTACAAAACATGATCTTACATATACAGTTGGTTAAATATTATATATTGACAAAGCTTATCCTTTCCAACCGACCCTTAAAATGATCTAAATAATATTTCATTCATACGGTGATCTTCGCTTGATTAGGTCATGCCATGAAGAATTCTCTATATATAGTCAAATTTATTCATGGAGTTTATAATAATTTATTAGGTGTTTAAACTTGATATATAAATATAAATACTCTCAATCACAAATGTCATGGTTGCTTTAGCGTACAAATAAGGGCCTATTAATTTTTATTTTTTTTATTGGTATATATTATTGCACTAATAATTATAAGCGTTTGCAGTTATATTTAACTTCTCCGGCCTCTCGATTAATATTTTCAGTAAATAATGTTTTGTTTATTTTTTTGAAAATTCCACTTTTAATTACAAAATAAATTTACCTATGTAATTTTTTTCCAAAAATATAATTTTATGTTATTTACATTCATATCATCATCATTATCAATGAAACTATCTTAATGTCTTTAGTTGTTACAATTCAAAACACAAATCATGTATCGAAAAATTATTAATTTACTCATGTTTCTTTCTTTTTTTTCAATATTTAATTGAAAATATTCATTGCACTCTCCCTCAAAAAGGATGCTCCATTATTGAGATATTTCAGAGTTGGCGTGTCCTAGTTTTGGGTATTTCCTGTGTTTTGTTGTTGCCATAGCAACGGGAGGTGGATCATGTAACTGGTAGAGTAGTTGATGTCGTGTAGTCACACGGGAATATCACTTGTTTTATCTCTATTTGTATGTCAAGTAGTTACGGACACTAACTGGAATGAGCACTGAAAGGGAGATGTATGTTAACGCCAATCGTTTATAGGTATACTCCGTTCACACATCAACGCAGGAATCTTAATTATATTACACATTGGCCCTATCTTTAATTCTACACCAAATTGGAACCAATCAGGTCAATAAGATTTTACCTTTCAGGCTAATTAAATATACTGTACAGGCTGCAGGTGAGCTGTGGTCGCACGAGTTGTTTACCTCTAAAGATACAATTGAATTGAGGCCCCACATATTTAGAGCCACATACGAATTGCGGCCCGGGCTGTTGATTTACTTATGTTGTTAATGTACCGCTAGTTATCAATGATCAGATCCTTTCCCATCTACCTAAGCCATCAAACCACAAGTATTGATTTAGGTTCCATTCTGTATCAAGTCTTTTCGGCAATGGAGTTCATCACTAGTGAAAAATCGATACAACTTATCATTTATGAAGGCTACAAATTTGGTTTTCATGAAACCCTGAGGGATGGTGCGTAGCCAGAGCCATTCTGTAAGAAGTCATGTAAGTGGTTTTTTAAGCTATCTTCAACAAATAATCCGACTCCTTATCTCAGGGACTCGAGCTCAATTCCCGTCATAGCAAAAAAAATTATTATTGATGAAATTTAGGTTTACACTTAAATCTTCAACAAATAGTATAATGAAAGCGACACCAGTCACAATCATGAAAAATGTGATGAGAAAGTCCTTAATTGACAAAAACTAAGTAATACCCTCAAAATAAAAGCCGTAGAAGATATATTTTCCAAGCTGGCAAAACTGATTCGTATGGAATTGAAACAAAGGAATTTCCCTACCTTGACACTAATTTGGCATAATATGCACCGTACTCGTTCATCTGTGCATTCCTGGTTGCCAAGTAGCGCTAAGAACATGCTTGACCCTTTGAATTCTATAAGCATTAAAACTAATATGGATGAAAAATGTGTGCTTTTGAATCATGAATTCATCTCTATAATTGGATTTTCCCAAAACACTTTTTTTTTAATGTTGTGTGAAGTACAGAAGATTAATGTGGATGTGACTTTCAAAAGCTGTCCAAATTATGTCACCCAACTCTTTCCTATTCATGGTTTCAAAAATTATATTTATATACTTATTATATAGTTCGTCACTGCATTTATCTCGGTGCTAAGTGCTTTTCATCTTAAGTTTTATAGACTTTGAATCAGCAATTCACAGTGAAGTATGGGAAATCTGGCCCGATGCAGAAGTAAGAGTTTGCCGATTTCACCTTGGACAAAATTGGTGGAGGAAGAGTCAAACTTTAGGCCTCACTTAAGTCTACAACGCTCATCCCAATAGTCCCGAGAGTTTTTTTTTTATGTTTATGGACCGCCTTTTTTAAACCCCATTGACGTAATTGACTGCCTTACTGACGCCTTTATGGTGGTTCAGCCTTAAGAAGATGCAAGTACTGTGCATTTCACCGACTACATCTTTGAAAACTACATTTCTTTTGAGACAGTGCTACACCCTAGAATTTGAGCCCAGTTTTCTGCCACCTACATTCGAACCACTAATAGCTAGAGACACCGAAATTTCGCGAGACATGTTTTTACGAACTTTTACTCAGCACATTTAAACTACTATAAAAACATATTTAAAGACCAATGTAGTATTTTCGGAGTAAATAATACATCCGCAAAATAAAACGAAATAAAAATGTTTCGCGAAATTGACCATTTTGCCGTTTAAATACGGATTATGGTCAATTTTGTTGATTTAAACGCGAATTATAGATAACACTACAAACGGCGTTGTTGCTTAACTATCTCCTTAGATTTTCTGAAAAAAAAAAAATACAAACCACTCGAATACAAAACGTGTTTACAAAGAAAATGTATTTCCCTAAATCAAAGATTATTGCTATTGCCTGTTGGTAAAATAGGTGTTTAAACTGGCTAATTCGACAACCATATTGTGTCCGAAGACAAATATTTAAAGAAGAAGAAGAAGAAAAAGAGGAAATTGACGCCATGTTTAGGCTTGGTTGAGATCGTTTTATCTTAATGTCTTTGGTCTGCCATCTTACGTCACTATCAAGCTCGGGTGTGTTGATTAAGGCGTTTTTTTATATGGAAAATTATTTAATAATTAATAAAGTGAAAACTAAAAATTCCTAAAGTTGCAAGTATTTATGAAAGAGAACGCGAGTTTTCATAATATGGATTTTACATATATGATAAAGTTTAAAAAATATATTGATGTGTAGCTTGTGTAACGCCCGCGTGGAGTGGTTAAGAAAAGTCACGTGTGTTAAGCACTGTAACAGTGCTCTTTATAAACAAAGAAAGCATCATCTTTTAAAAAACAATCGTCCCTTGAAAATATTTTAACAAAATCTAGAAAAATGAAAGATGAATTCAAAGAGTTCATTATGGACACAGAAAAAACATTCATAGAAGCCAATATTCCTATTGAGAAACTTGTTCATCCTTCTATACATGATTGGATTGATAAATATGTGAAAGGTTAGTATTATGAACCTTTATTCTTTAATTTCTTTTTAAATTGAATGATAAGACTACCGTTTTCCAGTTTTTTCTGATTTTAGTTCAGGAAAATTAGGTTATGGAGTATGGTTGAGCAACACAATAATGTTATTTTGTTGACAATTTAGATTATATTTATTGATTTACCAGAAAATATATTAGTTGGGGTAGGAAATGTTAAAATTAAGTCAACTTAAAATATTTATCTTTAGGTACAGATAGTGAAATAGTACATTGATGTAGAGTTTATGACTGTTTTAATAAAATTGTCACATTAGATTATTTGAAATTCAAGGTTGTCAGCCAATAGAATAATATTTGTTCTGTCAAAAATTAATAAGCCTACAATTTGGTTTCAGGTGGTGGAGACTTACCTAAGGCTTTATGAAATGTTTGGATAGCGGAACTAAACACAAGTCAAGAGGATCGTATCAAATATTGTTAGAAATCAGCAAGCTGCAATTCTTTTTCGACGAAACAACAGATAGAAAAGAATGTTGTGTATTTGTTATTTTATTAAAAACATTACGTGCTGATTCGGAACAATATCTGTTTGTTAGTGCAGTGAAAGTTCTACAGAATGCTACAATTACAGAGTGTTAACGGGCACTTGTGGACACCATCACCAAGTTTGAAATTTCTTACGAAAATGTAGTTTTTGTTGTGACAGATGGTGCACATTATGTGACGAAATGTGTGACTTCTTTGAAAGTTATCATATGCGATGATCTACTACATATTCATTGTTGTGACAAAAAACTTAATTTAGTACAAAATTACTGGTCAATGGAATTGCCAAAGCTAATTGAGTGTGTGACTAAATCAAAGGATGCATTTCTGAACACTCGAAAGAGAAAGCACAACTATCTATCATTTCTGAGTAAAAGATACAGTAATGGTGAAAAGTCACTTAAGCTATTTCCAAGTCCAGTTTTAACGGGGTGGAACTCTCAGTTTCATTCAGTGGTGTATCTCTGTGAGTACTTGGTTGATTTAGTAGAATATATTTCCACATTAGAGGAGGTGACACCAGCTTTTAAGTATTTCCAGGATATGTCAAATGATAAAGAAACTTAATGTTGATTGAGTGCCATGCAATATTTAATTGAAAACTGCTCTGAATTGGCGGAACTAATTACCACACTTGAAGGTTCTACCTATGCCTTTAGTCATAAGTTGTATGGTAAAATCACAGAGCTGCAAAGTAATTTTAAACTTATTTCTGACATGAACTATGGATATAAGACACAGGGAAAATTAAAAACTCTTCCAACTTTGAAATAATCAAGTGTTAGTAGTCAGTTTCGAGCTTTAGGTAGGCAGTGCCAAATAAAGCTGAATTTACTTCATCAGTAAGATCCATCCAAAACATTTTTTGAAAACATTAGGAATCTTTTTGATGCTAGCTCAATTGGCCCAATCAGGTTAGTTCTGAACTTTTCAAATCGGCTAAGAAAATACCGTTTTTGAAATATTGCCCCGAAATTAATTTTCATTTTCAGAGAGGATATTGTGTTCTGCAGACAATAGTAAGAACCATGCAAAGGGAGAGTAAAATTATAATAATAATAATAATAATAATAATAATAATAATAATAATTATTATTATTATTATTATTATTATTATTATTATTATTAATTATTATTATTATTTTTATTATTAATATTATTATTATTATTATTAGCACCTCGTCTTACTACCCGTTCGGTTCGGTTATATGCAAAAAAGTAAAATATTGGATACCTTGGACATATTGTGTGGACTCAAAGAAGACCACGAAGCGTTTGCCATCAACAGCGTCAAAGCAATGTAGATACCAGTGTCTAATATTGACAGTGAACGTTCTTTTTCTGCGTATTCCAACTTCATGTCAGGTCAGATAAGCGCATGAACCTTAAAATTGAAAATATGGAAGTGATGCTTTCTTTGTACTTTGGCGATTGACTTTTGTGATGATCAAAATTTAATCTTTTTTGTCTTGTAAAAATAGTTTGGTACAGGCCATGTTGTAATCTACCATGTATGCATATATAGGGTTTATATTGTGTTTAAGACCTATAATTTAAAAATATTATATCTAGTTTATATTAAGCAGGCCTTCATTTTTAAAATTGTATCTAAATAAATAAAATATTATATGAGACTATTTTTTTTAAATTTATATTAATCAAATACTTGTGTTTAGAGTAGGCCAGGAATAGTTAAAAACATTAAAACTTTTAGATGTAATATTTCTATTCATACATATTAAAGTTAATTTGTTATAATTTTCAAACTATCCCCCCCTCCTAAGAAAATACATTTTTTCCCAACCTCTTGAAACAAAATACAAGTTTAGTAGCCCCTAATGAACACAATAACTTTATTTACCACACATCAGGATCTAACCTTTTAGTAAGTGATTATTTTAATATATTTTTTTTTACCGAAATACAACTTTTTTTAACGAAATATAATAGTTTTATTTACCATAAGTCAGGTTTTCTATTTACCACAAATCAGGATCCAACTTTTTATACTGAAATACAACATTTTATTTAAAGAAATCTCATCATTTTATCCACCACAAATCTGGGTCTCTACTAATAGCTGCCAAAGTTTCCATTCCAAATTGAACATTTCGTTCTACCATGGCCATCCCAAAATCTACAGCCTCATTGACGCATTACTTGATATTCACACAGAGACGTATGGAAAAAGCATGAGTAAGGATTTAAGAAGGGTAAAAACATAAGTGAAAAAGAAGCATTGATTAGGGAATAGATGGTAAAGCTTGAGCAAAAAGAAATAGATTGGCACGACTTCATAAAAAAAATTGAGCTTCAAGTTTTTGTCAAAACCATTGAACGACAAGAACTGAGGAAGTTTGGATATTATGAGGGATGTTGACATGAGACGATGATAGTTTCTATCTGAAATTTAAGACAGCATGATATAAAGCACACTGCTAATTAGGTGGACGCAACTCTTACCTCTCTCTCAAGTGAGTGGGCCTGCAATTTGTACGAGTCTCTCAAAATGTTGGGCCGCAGCTCGTTCGCGATTTCAAGATTAGGCCGCAACTCAACTACACGGACTCTACATATTTTATTTTTGATTTGTTGGTCCAATCATCAACATACTAGTTATTAACTCAATCCATTTGTACAAACATTTGAAGTGTTATGTTGAACTTGTAGACCCGGAATTGAAGCCTTGGAGATCATAATCGATAGATGGTAGCTTCCAGTCATTCGTTATACACCCAAACGAATCTTAAAACTGGAATAATAAACCAATTAGCGTCGCTCTGTTAGTGAGTAAGAATGCACAACGATCAGCTTTGTGATAAGGTTATTTTTATATAATTGTGTCTTTCTTACACAAACAAATATTTTGTCTAACGAGAGATAATTATTAAAACTGTGATATTGGCTGTTATTTATTAAAGATAGGTAGGAATTATTATAAAATCTTACATGACCCAATTATTATATGAACTAGTATTAATATAGTCAGTATGGGCGTATGTCGTTTGTGTTTAAACAAAATTAATTCATGTTAAACTTTGACTGAATTATTTACCTTTGCATATATCAAGATAGGGATTGGCCTCTAATAGGCTGGCTTACACAAAATATGGGAGAGCTCATTTACAAATAAATTAATTAAGACATTGATAATTCCTGATAGTTTGTGCATGGGAAATACAATTAACGAATAAGTATAATGTTGTTTTAGGTTGAAGAGTTTACAAAAACAGTTAAGTATGGCAATGTTCTATCCTTAGTAGACAACTACATCGTCCATATTTATACAAACTACTTCTTAGGAGATTCAATAATAATACTTTAAAGATAATCGTTAGTGTTGCTTGAGTTACTCATTAAACCTAGCAGGATAGGTTCGGTTTAATTACATCGGCTTAACCATTCCATAATAATGTTATTCTAATAATTATAAATCTAATTTAACACTGTACGATCAATTAAACAAGGGTTTGGACTTTTATGTGCTCATTCAAGGAACCTGCTCCTGAGAATACTGGTTCTTCACCAGCTATTTCAAAATACCGTTGACATACTGAAGAGCACCGACAATATCCCAGGGGTAGGAAGTTCAGTACGGACTCTGGATAGAGAAAGAGGTAGTTCAGGAGATATCCATAGAGCTCAGTTTGTGAAAGGTGGTACCCACTTAGATTGGGCTTGAATGGAAGAGTCCATGGACAAATTTTGGGTACGGAGAAGGGAAGAAGTGAGAAATAGTACCACTGTGACAGGGGCTGTCCCCCTCTATTACTATCTTCAATTCTTGAAATATTTCGTTTGTTGGTAGATAACTTAAATAGTATTGCAATAAAATGAGGTATTTTGCTTGAATGTCCATTTTTTATATATGTTTAGCAATAATTCCAATAATCTAGTAACCTAAGTACTTAATATATTTGTTTCAATTTAGCTACCAATAAATTAGATCGTATACGAAGAACATAAAATGAGACCACACTATAATCTTTAAAGAAAAACGCACTTATTTAAAGAATGGTTTGTAATTAAATTCTGTTTTAAGGTTGTTCAGATTTAATTCATAAGTAAAATTTCTAGAATATATTCCCACTTAATTTTCTGTGGGGCTGTAGAGTTTTTTCATGGATACATTCATATGCTTATTTTCGAACCCTTAAACAAACAAACACAACTCCCAATCTTACCTATTTGAGCAATTTGTTTCAGGGGAAAATCAAAGTATTTTTGTGATAACAGTGTAGTGGTACTTACCCACTGGATGGTGATCCCAGATAGAACGTAGGTGATCCTATCTCTGTGGTCTAGCTGTCTCCATTATTCAAGCTGTTCTAGGTGGAATCGCAGTTTTTAACGCAGGCCTCTCCCTACCGTGATAACGAAAACCACCACAATGCACATTCACCGGTACTGGACAGTGTCGTTTATCAACTGCTACTATTGATTTTCTTCTCTGTCATTGGACCTTGCACTCGACACCAAAAAGTATATAACTTATTAGTTTCACTTCAGAGTCCCTCCAAAATATCCTCTTATGTAAATGGTTTCTATTAGTTTTTAATTGTGTTTTTAAAGCTTTTTTATTTAATTCAATCAATTCATTAATATTATTTTGTATGTTTTCCTTTCAAAATATAACAACGTTCTTAGTGCTTCTACAAAACCTTATATTATCGCTCGTATATACATAAAATATTAAATAGCTGTTCAGGCTTTTTTAGACTAAAGTATAAAATTATAACGTATTTTTCCAATACGATAGACCCAATATAATGTAGATATTATAAAATTAGAATATATGTAAATCTATTATATAATACATAATATGTATACAATATGTAGGGAATATACTATACATATTATGTATCAAATATTTAATCTAAAATGTATTATTTATATAGTATGTATATAATATATAACTCACATTATATATCACCCCTTCAATGGATTCCAACTAGAATAATTTTGCTATATTACAATACGAATAATATAAATGTATAATATTTTTAAAATATATATATATATATATTAAAATATTATTCATTTATATAAATGTATAATATTTTTAAAATATATATATATATTAAAAATATTATTCATTTATATTATTCGTATTGTAATATAGAAAAATTATTCTAGTTGAAATATATATATATATATGTATATATATATATGTATATATATTAAAAATATTATACATTTATATTATTCGTATTGTAATATAGCTGAATTATTCTAGTTGAAATCCATTGAGGGGGTGCTATATAATATGGATTTTATAGTATATACATATTATATAAATATATATTAATATATATTAAACGTTCTTAATGCTCATAGCAAACCTTATATTATCACTCGTATATATATATATATAATTTATTCTCCTTGTAACTTTGAGTTCTACTTACTTATAAATGATTTCACTCAAAACAAAAGCTTCATTCGTATATCTTTAATTATATAAATAGTAATTATTTTTCCTACAACCTAAGACAAACCTATACAAGGTATCGTTAATTTTCGATTGAATAAGAAATAAATTTTATGTTTTATCATGTTTTAATATGTTTGTAGTTTAACAAAGGTTCTTAAATATAAATGTACATTTTTATGACTCTTAAATATTGAAATCAATTTATTGTCCTTTATGCTATAATTTGAATGTTTGTTAGCCATTATATTATATCAATTTATCAAATAGGATCATTTTAATATATTCATTTTGTTACTTTGACTCAACCTTTTATCCTATTATGTATTTAATATTTGAACGTTAAAATAAGTTGAAAAATAATTAAACTTTACAATCGTATACATTTTCTCATATGGTTAGGAAAAAAATTTCAAAAATTAGTTACTTGTAAACTAAATTTAAGTGATTCATGTTTGTAAAAGTAAAAGTCTATATATTTGAATAGTAATAATAAACACTATTCCATTTTGAACTCAATCTTAAAGGATATTTTTGAGATATTTCAAATTTTCTATAGTTTGTCAAAATTAAACTTCCCTGTACATATTATATATTAGGAAAACCAACAAAAACTATTCAATATCATAAATTATTATTATTGTTACTATCACCGCGTCTTACTACCCGTTCGGGTTATACGCACGTAAGCTAATGTGTAATGGTAGGGTGATTGTGAGATGAAATGGAGGACCTACAGTTTAACGTGGGATCCGAACCACGGTGGAGGTCTGGTATTCCACACATTCACAAGTTGTGATTAATACACGTCTTGTTAGAGTTGAAGGAAGTGTTTGACAAATCAGATAAATCTGTGCCGGGACCGAGGATTGAACTCCGGACCCCCAACACAGAAGTCCAACACTTTACCCCTAGACCACCAGGTTACCTAATATCTTAAATAATAATTTCCAAATACAAATTTTGAACAAAATCGTTGGAGTTTATTCAAAAATTTTCCATTTAAAAATATAAGTCATCAGTAAATCACTATTAAATTAATTTTATAATAAAAATAAGTATATTTAATTATTTGTAATCTTAATATAGACCTGTTTTTCCCTTTAAACAAATTATCCCGCAATAATCCAATTTATAGTTTTATTTGTTAAGTAAAACACTCCCTATATATAAATTGTAAACAAAAAATGTCTAGAAATTCTCAAAAAAAAATTTAATTCAAAGAGATCACCCATCAGTAAACTACCTTTAATTTGAGGGAAAGATTCAGAGAGAAAACAAATATAGCCCAAGGTATTGCCCTGTAGTATCCATACATCATGTTTGAACAAAATACATCAACCGTTGTAGATTTGTGGCCATAGACAGACAGCCAGGCAGACAGACAGACAAACATTAGGACAGACAGAATTTGAAAATATACTCTTTTACCATCGGGCACATTTAAAACGTAAAGATTCATCATAATCTCGAGGTTGGAAATGCTCACAATAATTACAATACTTTCTCTTGGTATAAGAAAGTAAATAGAATTTCAGTGAGGGTATGCAATAAAATATAGTTTTTATTTTACTATCCTAGCACAACGTCTTAATACACGTTTGAATTATATGCCTAAGTACTATTGCTAGGGATGAGAAAGTTTGAACTTAGATGAAGTGCATCCTCATTTACGTGGAGGCAGAGTGGAAGTGGAAAACCATTTAGGAAAATCCACCTTCAATACACTCAATTGAGATTCGAATACTGATCTCTCTCCGTCTGCTGAAGTCCAGTCTGTTGCGAGTACGACTCCCCAAACCATTCGGTCACTTAAGCGAGTAGTATCTATATAATTATCATTTATAAAGATTTTAAAATTACCACCAATATTCAAACTCTACTTGTATTTGAGCTGGATCCAATGTATTCTCATTTTTCATAAAATGGTGCGAAGTTAAACATTTCCAGTTTAAGGGTCTTCGCGTAAAGCGCACAAATATGCAGGGGATTTGTAAAGAGGATAAGGGAAAATCTATATAGGCTATTTAAGAGGATTCTAAACAGCGCTGTCATTTTTTTATTTTTTTTTCGTGTAGTTAATCTTCTCTTATATAACCGATAAATTTTACACCCCTGAACACCACTTTACAACATAACTGAATGCAGGGATATTTGGCAACAGTTAATCAAGGGTTCCTGCAGGACTTTTCTCCAGGATATCTGGGCATATGGAATATCCCCAATTATGGTGGGGGGCCGGAAAATGTATTAAATTGAAGACACAAAAGACGCTTAGGGCAATCCTGGTCTCCTGAAAATAATATACAAAATAAGAAAAAGTTTAAAACTTCTAATATTTATATAACCTCAGAATCTCAGGGGGGCAACTGCCCCCCTGGCGCCCCTGCAGTTAACAGAGAGAGAAAGGGAAGATAATTGTTTTCTCCATAAGAAATGCAGTTCCCTCAGACACGATATTCTCTGTATTTCTTTAATATTTTATTTGAAGTCATTAACGTACACTTTATGAACCGACTGATAATATCAGCACACGAGAATTTCTATGAGCGAGGGCAAAAGGGTCTACCAATTTTGCTGGGAAAGCTATTATCACATACCTTCCATGGTTCTTTTATATTCCACAATCGACATGGGACCAATGGTTTTACTTCCCCTTCGAATAAACTTGTGCTATGGATTTTTAACGCTCAAGAAAATTACGTCAACCTTGGCTGGGCTTAAACCCACGAACATTGGGTCGTGAGGCGACCACATCACCTCAAGACCACCGAGGTTGACTATATTCCATGTAGATACTGTGGTTTCACACTATTACAGCCCATTTCCTTTCCTTCCTGATATGAATCCAAACAAACAACACATCATGAAACATCGTTATATTACTGTCTTAGGTTGTCCAGTTATAGCTCTATGATTCTAAGGGGATGGGAACTTGTATTCAAGCACGAATTTAGTAATTGTAAAAGATGGGGGTGGGGCACATATATATTAAATGGAGAAACATTTGCGTGAGCTGGTAAGCATATTTTTCCTTTACACCTGTCCTTCTTGCCAATTGCCTTGCCCAATGCCCACTGTTCACCCCTACTCTCCCACAACCTAGCAATAAGATGCAAAATAAAAATCTGATTGGTTTCACAACCTCATCGGTCACCACCACAGCCCTCACCCTCCACTTCCACTAGTATAAAAAGAATCAAACATTCTACCTAAGGGGGGCACGTGCCCCCTGTGCCCCTTTAAATTCGTGCTTGCTTGTATCCATAGGAGGGTGGAAGGATAATATTAATTTTTTATCTGAAACAATTAGCCCCACTATTATTGTTGAAAATACTGTTTAGCAGTGTCAAAATAATAGTAAATAAATATTTGTAAAATATAGGCATTTTCATTTAACAATTACTTAAATAACTTTCCATGATAAACATTTATTATTTTGTGGTTTTATTCATAGTTTTTCATAGCACCATAGTAAGACCTTCGACATCATTCACTAATCACTAACGTAAATGGACAAATGTCCTTAAATTTCTAGGTCTTTATCTTTTCCCTGCGTCCAGGCTATTCGCAAAATTTGGCAATAAAAAGAACACTGCATACATTTAAGTCGAGTCACCTTTTATTTAATATTTGGATATTTTCATTACCTTTAATATAATTTTTTAACTGAGGTTTTTAAAAAATTTTGACATAATTAGTTAAATAAGATTTTTTTTACTGTCTTGAAAATCACAAAAGTATTAACGTGGTCTGATACGTCACTATTGAAATAGACTCAATTTATAGTGACGAAGAGGTCGAGATTCAAATTTTGGACAACAATAAGTATGGTATTTATTGACGTAATTTTTTTTTTTTTTAAATAACCACCATCTCTAGTAAAATGTTTCAAGTAAATGATAAAACTTTCCAAAGAAAACAAGCATATAGATATACCTATAATTAGATAAATATTACAAAATAAATTAATAACAAATATGGCAAACTTTTATTTTAATCCTTAAAAGTTAGTATAAATTGTCAAGAAAATCTAATAAATTGTGCTATCCATAGAAATAATACTAAACTATGACAACTATTTTGTATAAAATAATTATTTTTAAATGAAAATTTGAAGTTCCTTACTTTAAAATAAAAATTCCAATACGAGGTTTAAATAAATGTGTGTACATTATTATTTTAATATTCTATAGCTGATTATCAACTGTAACGGTAAGGTAGGTGATCTGGTTGAACAAACTCTAGTGAATCCATAAAATAAAATGTGGGATCGGAAAAAACGCTAAATCGTTAATACCTGCTCATAGTAAAAGCGAATAAATAGTTGTGTAAAACTAATTTTGAAAGTGATCTATCGCATTAATAATCTGAAGTTAGAACCGTGCCCCGGGAGGGAGCTGGACTTGAGCCCCTGCGCCCCCTCTCGTTCCACCCCTCTTCTTCCCCATCAAGTAGGTTAGCCAGGGTGTAGAGCCCAGCCAGGGGAGACGCTGCTACCTTCCCAACACTACCACACTACCCCAGCTCTGGTGCCAGGGACAAGAGAGGAGCAAGCTACCAAGTGCCCCACTTGACTGAACAACCAGGGAACTGGCTCACTGCAAGCTGGCAAGACTCAAGTGGCCTATACTTGGCTCACTCTCAGCCATTATGCATATAAAAGAGCTAATACATTGGGATCGATTCATAATACAAACAGAAGTGCTCAAAATAATACTCAAGAAAGAAAGATAATGTAATAAGTTTCAAAAAGTAACTTATTAGCACTGCTAAACGCTCCAAAAAAAACTTACTCTAAACGTTTTCCCAGTTAATAAAAACCCGCATCGGTGGTCGCACAGTCTAACGTGTCACTCTAGTGTTGGACTTGATAATCGGTGACAAGGAGACCGGAGATTGAATCCCAGTTGGGTCTACTGAGAGTTTTTTTTCTTAAAATAGTTTTCCGCTTTCAATCCTCGTCACTTGGGTGCATTACCTCTAAAATTCTACATTTCTCATCCCTATTCCACTAATGTTATTAATCTATGTGTATATCTCACTTCAGTGGTTGAATGGTCTATGTCGTCACCCTCGTGCTTGACTGGCCGGCTGAAGAAAGAGAGATAGGGGTTCGAATCCCGGTTGGGTCTATTTATTAAATGGTTTAGCACTCTTATTACACGCAAAAGTGGATAGATCATTTCTAAATGATTACTTCCTCTTCTTTACACCATTAGAGTTACTATCATATAACCTGAACAGGTAGTGACACGCACAGATGAAAAAATGTATGCATATAGCCCGAATGGGTATACAAACGCATTAAAAAAAAAGTAAAGTATTTCCAAATAGAACTATTTTATTTTTACTATAGTTAAATTGTAGTAAGAAAGTAGATATAAAAGAGACATACCTTTTTTATTACGGCCAACATTCAAAACGTTGTAGATATACATTTTAAAAATCAGTAGTAGCTGTAATAGCAATGTTACTGTACTAATATTATAGTGACATTGGGCCAGTTTCATAGTCAGATTTAGTACGCTTCAAGTGCGGCGCTATACTAAATAAAAGACGTCACCTACCTGAAATTGAATGGAATGGGCCAGTTTCATATGCGAAACTGGCCCATTCCATTTTGGTCTAGGTAGGTGTCGTCCTGTATTTAGTATCGACTCGCACTTTAGGCTCACTAAGTCTGACTATGAAACTGGCCCTTTGATAATGTCTGTCAAAAGGGATGGCTCCATATACTATAATTTAACGAATGTTTCATATTTAAAAAAATCATTTATTACATTTTTACTACCGTTAAAAACGTATGTACCTATTTTGCATAACACTAGACTATATAAAAAAAATATTATTTTAATTTATTTTTAAATTAATATATTTTTAATTTTATCTTGATAAATAAAAAAAGAAATTAGCAAATAAATAATTTATTAAGATTTTCAAAAATCTATTAGAAATATTTAAAATGTATTCTCTAGTTTTATTAGCTTTGCCATATATTATAAACAAAATTCACTGATACGTATGCTAGAAAATAAAAGAGCGTTTACTTGCACTGGAGAATAAAGCATTAAAAGTTGAAGTTTAACCAATTTAAATGGCTGTTAATTATAGAATGCAGCTCAAATAGGAGATTCTAGAACCTTATTCGCGGTACCGACGGGCAAACCCAATGGTATGAAACCAGTGGGAAGACTTAGACGCAGATGGGAGGATAACATAAGAATGGACCTGGAAGAGATTGGGTGTAATGAGGTGGACTGGATAGAGCTAGCTCAATATATGAATAGATAGCGTAATTTTGTTAGAGTGGTAATGGACTTTCGCGTTCCTAATGCCATTAAGTATCTAAGTAGCTATGGGCTACTCATTAGTACTGGTTCTAAATGCCATGCTTGAAAGTACCATGTTCCAACTTGCTTTAAATACAAGTTATACACTATTCGTTATTAGAAATGCAATACACGTAAATCTAATATTGCCTTTAGTGTGGAGGTTAACAAAGCTTATAGACACTGGTAATTGGCCAGTAGCCAATATACCGGCAGAAATGGGAGTACGGATATTATTCCAGACTATGAATTCTAGAGATCCGTTCATAATACCTGCAGTGAATGTTGTTGGTCAAAATTGTGTTTTTCTATCTTCCCTTATGAACAAAATATGTATCAAATATTATACATTTGATATGTTAGCTATATATATATATATAAACATATCAATTATATATATATATATATATATATAGCTAACATATCAATTATATATATATATATGTGTGTGTGTGTGTGTTATGTGAGATCTATAAAATATAATGTATTTGTAAGCTATATATGAATGGTTTGTGAAATTTGTAGATCCAATATATATAATCATTATATTTAAATCCTCCCCCACCCGCTTTTTATTATTATTGATAGTTTAATATTTGAAAGTAAATAATGTGATTTAAACTTAACAAAATAAACAAATCATAACTATCAATATGTTTAGTGCTTTATAAATAAAATGTTAGGCAAACAAAATACTTAGAAATTTACTAAACTTAGAACAGCAATTTAAATAAATGTCCAGTTAAACAACGATTGGTCCTTGATTAAGGGATTTATTTTCCACAAATATCCTCGATTAATAGTGATGACCCACCCAAGATCGGTAACACGATGACTTATAAATCATATCTGATTTTTTTTTATTTAGCACCGCGTCTTACTACTCATTTGGGTTATACGGTTAAGTACTAATCACGCTAATGGATTAGGAATTGGGAAGTTTGAGTACAGAGGAAGTGAACCTGCATTTGAATGGAGAGAGAGAGAGAGTGGAAAAACACTTAGGAAAAACCACCCCCAGTTCACTCGACCGATATTCGAACCTCGATCTCCCCGTCACGGCAGTTTAGCTCAACACGAAACTTGCGCATTAACCAACTACGCCAATGAGGCAGGTCGTATCTGATCGTATAATAAAGAATTCCATTATAGGCGTTTCATAACTTCTATTCAAATAATTTAAACAAACGGAATTTTAATGAAAATAAATATATGTTTCAAAAATAATTTGAATGCAATTATTTGCACATGTAGGCCTGGATAAAAATAAAGAAATCTCAACACTGTAAAGTTACGTATAGCCTACTTGATGATATTTTCCCTTTCCGTAACTACTTTCTAATATAATGTCTACTGTCTAAATAAAACTAAGATAAACCTAAAAATATTACTTTTTATAAACTGGTCGAGTTTTTCCTAGAATATTCTTAAAAATATGTATTTATTATAAATTAATACACTTAAATTTATTAGGAGCTTTTAAAATTAAAATAAAATAAATCAAAAGAAGTGAAATTAGTTGATGACGATCACTGACTATGATGTAGAGCTCTTAAACGACAGTAGTTGAGCAATGAACTCATTGATTTTATGGAACCATCTAGGCGGGCCTTCAACATTTCCTCTCCATTGTACACCTTTTTCTCCTTCTAAGCGGTGACCGAATTTGGTTCATAGCAATTACCTGTGTTGCGTCCTATGTGATAAAAGTGTTTGCTATCACCGCTAGGGGATGCAGCTGTACCAGCACTGTGCAAGATGAAATTCTTTTGTTCGAGCAGTGTATCAGTTTTATCAGACATTCAGGATCGATTTAGATAGAATAGAAAATAAAAGTATAAGGCTTATTTTATAATCTTGATCTTTACAGCAGGTTCATTGAGGATTTGTCATTGGAAACTCATTGGTCAGGTATTATCGAAAATATATATCCTATGTGAGGGATATCGTTTAGATCAAGGGTCGAAGAACCGGCGTAAATTACCCCAAATTGGGTTGAAATGAAATTCTTGGGGGTGTTGAGGACTCTATGGACATAAATAAAAGTATATAAAAAGCACGTTCCCTGTTACGACATAAATTTTTCTTCTGGCAACACTGCATTTGGCCAATGTAATAGACGTGTTAAGGGGACGTCATGCCATGTTGAACTCTAATATTTAGCTGATATTTTTGAGTATGTGAATGCATTGAACCAAGAACCGAAAGTAAAAAAAAAATCAATATAATTTCAGCCAGAGAAAAGACTTCATCGTTTGATCAAAGATAATATATGGCAGGCAGAAAGCATAACAATACAAAACTGCTTTCTTTTCAAAGTTAGCTTTGTTTCTGGAAGCTTGTGAAAATGTTACTTTTGACAATATCAAGGATACAGTTATAAGGCATCTTACCCAACTCAAAGAGCTGTCTCTGTTTACTGTCCATGTCTTGATTCATATACTGTCAGTTGGGTTGTAGATCCCTTTAAATGTGGAATTGCTGACGTATCAGAAGAGCCTCAAGGGTTGGCAGAGGCACTTCTTGAACTTCTATTTAATAATGAAGAAAGAATTGAATTTGAAAACAAAGCAGATATGTCATATTTTTGAAGGTCAACAGCTGCAAAGGGTTTCAAAATCGCACATGAGAAGGCAGTCAAAAAGTTGTTGCCTTTGGCAACAACCTACCTTTGCGAACGAGGATTTTACACTCTAATGAACATAAAAACAAAGCAGAGAAATCGATTGGACCCCAAAGACAGTATACAAATTTCTCTAACATCAAAATACCCTAATTTTGATGTTATTGTATCAAAAATGAAACATCACTTCTCCAAAACCTGAAGTGGATAAGTTAAAAAAAAATCATTTTGTTTCATAATGAGAATATTAATTTATTTTATACTTTTTATATTTCTAATTGTATTCTACTTTTGGAAATAAATATATTCATTAAACCTTTTAAATTTGAATAATCTATTCTGTGATATTCTCCCTTTCAATTCAAGGAGGTTACGTTGGGGTTAATAAATATATTTTGGGGTACTAGGTAAATGAGTTCCCCGAACCCTGGTTTAGAAGCTTTGTATGATTTTTAAAATGGGTGAACAAGTTGTCAAGAACATAATAGTACAGGTGTGGTTTTATGAAGCTCTGCTTACTCTGGCAACAGCCCATGACCTGCCACTTAGGCCACCTTAACTGATAGAATCCTATAAAGCCTATTAAGTTGCATTATTGAGTTGAAATAATTTACGCGGTATTTAAAATAAATATGACTTGAGTTTTGATTTACAAACCAAGCATCTATAATGAAATAATATTTTACTTTGGTTACCAAAAAATAGCTTTAATGCCTAAACAAATGCTAAATATTAGTTCATAATAGGCCTATCTAATTATTGAATTTATTAGAAAGTAAATAAAAAATTTGATTTAATTGTAATATGTTTATCGTTCCTTTATTAATATACTAACGTAAACGTACGAATAAAATATAAAGTTTTTGTCTGGAAAATATCCGTGAACCTGTTTAAACCATAGATATCCTCGCAACAAAAGATCTTAAAGTAGAAATCAACCAAAACACTTGCTTAATAATATTTTGGACACTTCATAATTTCGATGATTCTGAAAAAAATTGATAAAACAATATTAATTCATCTATATTAAAAATAAAATTGTTAATTTATTACTACCTTTTTATTAACTGGCCCAAATCTCCTCTTCGCATTCCTCTCATGGCATACAATTTATAACACAATTTCCTTATTTAAAAAAAAAAAAATTAATCTAGTCTTTGAATTAGAAGACAAGTTAATTTAGGGTGTGGGTTGAACATAATACACATATAGGCCTTCATCTTTTTCTAGAACGCAGAATATACTGTAGACCTATATATTTTATAACGTGTCATTTGTCTGGGTCCTCTCATGAATTTCATTATATTTGCTATATGTGTGGTGCTGCCAAATAAAGAAATATGGAAACCTATTTTCCAATAGACTTTTCCAAACGGAAATATAAAGGAGAAGCCATGGAAAGTTGTCTAAGCTTTCGGGCTTAAGTTACCGTCAGATAAAAATTTCCTTGGATTGTATAACCGTAGCGATATTGGTGGAGATGAATTGGTTTTAATTAAAAATCACCACTTTTATTCACAGGCTTTGTGATAGATTGGTGTATATGTACACTTCGTATGCCCCGAAACGTATCAAGCTTATCTTTACCCTGTGGTGCAGCTATATGATAGGGCCATGGCTGAGTTTGTCAAGGATGGGATGTAAGTTTTATCTGTAAATTGTAAGTAAATTAAACGCCAAATGTAAGAGGCTTGGCTCGGACAAGAACGATAGAATTTTTTCTATATAAATATTATAAAAATGTTCTATGTTACATATGTAGTAGGTAAGTTTACAACTAATTCAAACAAAAAATCAAATACCTACAGCGAACCGATCGTAATGTCATAAAGCAACAGAACATAAATGGTGACTAATAATTAGTTCAGAATCTACTTCCACACTACCACACATAGGGCCTACAAAGGAATCTAGAAACCCTCAAACTAACTGCTGACTATCAAAGATTCACCAATCCCCCCCCCCCCAAAAANAAAAAAAAACCAATAAAAAATATAAATCAGAACCACCTAAGCCAACCTTTCAAGTAACGTATCCTTTAACATTTATTAATTGCCGACTGGCTCATGTCGATATGGTAATCAATCGTTTAACAGTTCTCGTTTGTCGACAAACAATAAAGTGAGACCACTCTTCCAAAATGTTTTTATCAACGCTTTTAGTACCTTTTGACATCTTAATTTCTGAACATAAGACAAACTAATATTTCAAGAAATCGAAATCGGATATGGATTAATGAAGCTATCAAAATAATATAAGTATTAGACTGTAGAGTAATTGTATATATAGTCAATTGATTAATTAAGCCTTTTTTGATAGTTAATAGAACTAAAAACCATACATATATATTCATTCGCTTTTCATTTGCGCTTTTTCACTTGGACGAATTAAATCAACTAACATACAGAAGCTGGTTAGAGCCACAACAAAGCCGATAATCATCTAATAAGATTACTATATTGAAAATGTTAAATTTCTTTGAATCAACTGAGTCAAATTTTCTTTTGTTTGTTTAAAGTTTAATAGTTATTTATTTCACTATATTCGTGAAACTGAGACAATTACTAAAATATATTCAATGCTAGATAGTTGGTAAAATATTTTTTTTTAATTCCGTAAACTCAATCAAATATTAATTACAAAATTGATCCAATTTCATTCTATATAAAAATGTTATGCGAAACTCAAAATCCAATAGTTTATGAAGTGCGCGCAACTTATGAATATTAAAAAAAAATATTTTTATGTCATATTACATGAAAAAATATTGTTATATTTTGCAACACAAAAATAATATTATCAATTTAATAATAACAATATAGAGATGGCTCATACATTATATATATATATATATATATATATTAGCACCACATTTAGCTACCCGTTCGCTTATAAGAGCTAACTATATTGTTGTATCGTGTTATTGCAGAGCTTTTAGGTGTGGTAGAAAATTTAAGTCCAACAGGAGGGAAGAATTATAATCCAGAAAACCAAATAAGTCTTAAAATTTGAAATTTGTATGTGGAATTTATAGAAATGTTTGGGGAGGTGAAGGTGCTACAATTAAAAAGAACGGATAGAAAAAATACTTATTTGTGTGGTATAAAACCAAAAATTCGGAGAGCAGGTATAGGGACCAATACAAATAACAAGAAATATCCGAGTATTTTAAATTTCAAAATGGTACACATGAAATAGGGAGGGAGAGGAGGTGGGGTGAATAGGTAAAAAAACGCACTTTAAGCTGAGTTAGAAAATGTAAATTTATCAGGAATAAAGATGGATCACTTCATATAACCAAATAAATGCTAAATATGCTAAATATTAATTATATCTAAAAGGGGGCTGGTGAAATGAGGGGTTTCAAGATTTCCAAAACTAAACGAATAAACTACTACTCACAGTATTATACGATTGATATTTGTTAGCTAGGTATTATGATCAATTTAAATCGTATAAAGTTTGAAAACAGCTTAATGTATAAATTAAGGAACGGAAAATGTTGAGGGCTGGTCCTTTCAAAATTTCCAAAACTTATATAAAAATATTTTTTGGGGTGTAGGGTAGGGGTGTATAAACTTGAAATGTTGCATACTATCAGATTATCTTAGAGAGAATTCATTAGTATCGCAAACAAATAGCTAAAATTTGAAATGTAAATTAGTGTCTATATCTTAGTGCAATAATAATTAAAATCAACAAATTTTGGTGACATAGCTTGGGGACCATGATTATCTTTGGGAAATCACTAGGCTCAATATTTAATATGTTTCTGTAACCGAGTAGATTATCTGTTTTATGCTCTTTGATTAAATTTAATTATCTCATTTCCAATATGTTTCTGTAATAATATATATTATTTGGATTCACTTATATGGCACTAGCTTTTGCCCGCGGCTTCGCTCGCGTTAATGTAGATTTTATCAATAAATTCAGGTTGTCGATTGACACAAGGAATATGACAATAAAAACGATGAACATATTGAGGTTGTTAGTCAATAGAGGTAGAGATAAAGAAAAAAACAAACTACACAATATAAATCAGGATTAAGTGTAGGAGTAGAAAAGAAGTAGCGGAGTGTGTGTCAGTAGAGTCATAGGTTATGCCTTGCCACGAATTGGAAGATCCTACTCCATCTTAAATTTTACTTACAGTTAATTAACATCCCTTATTTACTCCGCTTGTTCTTGACCGTTGCAATCATGGGCACAGAATAGATCATTATTTTAGGACGCTCCTATATACTATGTTGTATGTCCTTCCATTTGGCGCAAATACATACAAATTCTGGGCATTGGACACACGCGAACAGGCTACATATAGCTGGCCATGGGAAAAACATGGCATTTCCAAATGCACCCCTGCTACCTGCAATGTTTGCCCTTGCGCTTTGTTAATAGTAATAGCAAAACTAAGTTTGATTGGAAACTGGAGTCTTTTGAATTGAAATGGTAGGTCAGTGGGGATTATTGGGATTCGAGGTATGATTACACTTTCCCCTTTTCCCACACCTGTTAAAATGGTGGCACAGATTATATTTTGCCCTAATTGTGTAATTGAAGCCTCGTCCCATTACATAAACGGGGTGCATCTAAATTTCGCATAAGCATAACTGGTACACCTAATTTCAATTGTAGTTTATGCGAGGGTACACCCGATAGCTCCAGAGAATTTAAAAACTCAGCGGGATATGAAGTGCTCTGTTCTGTGTCCATGATTGTATCTATTGACAAATACTCCTTTATTTCTCCCTGCACCTCTTTCAAAATGTCAGTGTTGATTTTGTTAACGATTTCATATTTTGGTGCAAGAATTGCTCTTGCACACAACCAATGATCACAATTTAAATTTAGTTGTAAGTCTGGGTAAACTTTAGCAATGAGCTCCACATCATTTTCCACCAAATTACAGAATTCCCCTGTAAGTAAAATACAGCCTTCAGCATCCGTGTCCAAACGTCCATCGCCAATTTTCAATAGTGTCTCTGCGTAATGTCCTGAATCTACGTCATTATAAAGGTGGACTCTCATATTCGTTGTTAGGCTGAATTTTTTCACTTTTGCCCACAATCTTGATGACTTGAGACAGGCTTTGATTTCATCTGCATGTGTGCCCCTCTGGATCACCGGTAGAGTTTGTCGGAAGTCAGCAGCCAGTAAAACTACCATTCCTCCTCTCTCGCAAGTCCTGAAGATTTTGGTTTAACGCCTCTATAGCTTTTTTGTGGGACATCGTACTTTCGTCCCACACTAAAAGTTTACATTGTCGTAGCATCATACCTCGAGAGCTATTTTTGCTGAAATTGCAGATGGGTGACTCTTCCTGTGCAAGTGCAAGATTTAATGGCAATTTTAGAACGGAATGTGCAGTACGGCCACCGTTCAGTAGTGTAGCTGCTATACCGGAGGAAGCGACGGCAACAGCAATTTTCTGGTCTTTTCTTATGAACGCCAATAATAAGTTCAGCAAAAACGTTTTCCAAATAGGACTAAACACAGATAAATAAACGGTAAGAAATCAATGTTTGTAAACAAATGAATCGCAAACATGTATTGCTATTTCCCATCAATACGGTCCCCCAACTTCCTTTCTTCTGTTTCTCCAAGCTTCATAGCCATAGATAAACAAAACGATACCGCGTTAGTTAGTACATTCAATAGCACAAATCGATACCGCATTTTAAAGTAAAAATAATGTTTTTATTTGATATACCAATACCAATAATACCAAACTTCTTACGACAATTTTGTCATCTACCATAACGGGGTGAACAGACAGAGCTTAATTAGCTGAATATAATCATTTTTAATCATTTTAAGATAGATGTGCCTAAAATAACTCGGGAACAGATTTTTATTCGGGATATCAGATTTTCTTCTGGGATACCGCAGGTCCCTTTTTCTGTACTCCAGGCATCATGTTGCAATTAATTTATTCATATCAGTAGGCCGAGTTGTTAAGCCGGACGACCGTCTAACAGTTATTTTTTTCTATCCGTCAGGAACAGTACTTTTTTTCTGGATGAAAGGTACCCTATGTCCTTTTCTGTACCCATGACAACGTGTATGCGAAATTTCATGATGATCGGTCGAGTAGTTTAGGCGTGAAAGCGTAACAAACAAACAAACAAACAAACAAACTCACATTCGCATTTATAATAGTTAGGATTTGAGTTATTTAGCGTGCATTTCTTAACCTGCTGATTATATCAGCACACGATAATGCCTATTAAAGAAAGAGAAAGGGCTCAACAGCTTAGCCAGAAAAGGTATTTTCACATACCTTCCAGGTTTGTCTTACATTCCACAATCGACATAAGAACTGACGGCTTCACTTTCCCTCCGAAGGAAGTTTTGCTATGGATTTGTATTGCTCAATAAAAATCCGTTGAATACGGATAGGTTTTAACCCACGAACATTTTGTCCTGAGGCGATCACTCTATACCCAGACGACTGAGGTTGGCAATCATCTAATATTTTGTCAACTTAGACAGCAATATTAATCTTAGCTACATTGTTTGATTTCACAACTTTCAATGCCACACTATAATACTTTAAAAGTTTGCATTTCCTTAAGAAATATGTAAAAAATAAAGAGATTGTTTATAGTATAGTATTATTTTGGAAATATTTCTGAAGAAAAACATGATCATTAACGAAGTGTCACATACACCTATCAATATTTAAATGTTTATTTTGACTTACATAACTCAATTGTACACACGTGTTACAATTGCTGGCTTACTATGGATGAAGTAACATACTCTGGAGGTTACAGTGGACTGTTGACAAATCATTACAATGTATATACTAGAGAGGCCGAAAAGGGGCCATCTCATCGTATAAAGGACCCTGACATTTTAACAACGGGCCGTCTAATTTCCAGATATTTCAAGGGCGGTCACTTTGTCCGACTCTGTACCTATCCAGACGACATCTTCGGGTCATCCATAGTACTGGTACTTGGAGGGCATCATCGTAGTCCAGGGTCCCGAGATCAGGTTCGTTAGAAGGACCGCGTAGCAACAATCAACTTGGGCGGTCTAATCATTCACGAGCTAGGCCAGTTCTTCCACGAGCACGGGTGTCCATTCTTCTCATTCTTTATCTTACAACCAACATCACATTTTTGTATCATCCTTTAGTAATTACTACTAAACCAAAATTGACAAACCTGCATATTATTTCGATTCCACACAACTACTTTGCCTACAAGCTTACCTCTCCCGCAAGATATCCTGACAGATCGATTCCACGGAGATTAGGGTCGCGACAGAAGGTTGACTTTCTCTAGGGAATCTTGGCATTTTTTTTTACATTTTCAATGTGTTTTCTTGTTATTTCATTATTTTTTCAATTAAAAGATTTTATTTTATTCACAAAGTCTAAGAATTATGTGTATGTACGAAATCGTTTCAGGGAAAATCTTGTCCGACTTTTTTTTATAAATTGTAAATATTGTAGTGTGATAAGTTAATTACTTGCTGGTATTGGGTAGATCCACACTACAATTTTATTCTTCGTCACATTTTTGGATTTTACCATTTTCAATGGCATAACATAATGTAACACTTTGCATGTAATTCTTTTCATAAATACAGCAATATTGTTATTGCTTACATTATTATTTTCGCAACTATAAATGGCATCCATAAAATGTAACAATTTGCATTTACTTTAGAAGAAGATGAAAAAAAGACAGAATATATTAGGGCATTGGTTTGAAATGTGTTCCGAAGAAAGCATTATTTTTTAAGGAAGCTATTGGTTTTTCGGGGAATTTTGGCATACTTTCCTACATTTTTGATATTTTTTAATGTGACTCAGCTTTTATAGTAACAAAAATCTGAGAATGTTTACAGTATTATTGTCACTCTTTTCTAGCTATAACATCGTTATTAAATATTTAACTAGAAATTCTGTTTAAGTTCAATACTTATAACGCCAAAGTTCATAATAATGGAATAAAGCTGCATTTTATTCTGCTGATGTGTTTATAATTTCGCACTTTAGTATTATTATTCTTTTGCTGTTTCCAATTTAAATTGAGTAAAAAATATATCAGTCAATTATTGATTATTATATATATATCATTTCTAGACAACGTTTTAAGGATCGTTTTCACGAGTCCTCCATGAATTCATGATATTTTTTCACGTGACATGGTATTGTACAGACCCAAATTATAAAATGTTCCATGATGAAAAATATATATTTTTAAAAATAAATAATCGTAATGGTACTTATATTTGAGAAACAGTAGAAATATTGGTTCTAATTTTTGGAGAAACGCATTTTTAAGAACAAAAAGGAATAGCTTGATAATGATAGGTCCAGCTGTAAGTTCTACTTTAGATATACACATTTGTTGAAAATTACTACAATTTTAATTAACTCAATGTCAAAGTTTTGGTACAGTATCAATGCAATTCTGGAAAATAATACGTTTCTTAGACGCTTTTAGCTGTGGAATATGTTCAGTTAGCAGTTTGACCCATTATTCGCATGGGTAAGCTGCATATAAACTAGATCAAATCAGGACGTTCATATATGGCTTCCAACTTCTGTAATTCCTCATTGTGCAATCCTGAATTGACTATGACAATCCCAAACTATCCGTTGCAATAAATAAATTAAAATAAATTATATGTTATAAACAATATATTAACTAGTCCACAAACTGAGTGCACTAACGAAATCAACCTACTGACAACGGAATATTTGTTTAAGTATGCCCATAATTTAAGTGGACTTAGTAAAATACATTGCTGTAGAAATATATTGAAAATAAGACCATCACAATTTACCAAAAAGCATATACGAAATATTAGACTACTTCAGAAACACATTGAATAAATGTCCAGCATGGTTTCCCAAAGAGCGTAATGATTCATAGATACGTTGCCAATGTTGTTTTGTTTACTTTAATTGTTATGTTTCTCCTAGATAAGCTCTAGTTCAGGGATATTCAATTATTTATCCAAGTGGGCCACTCCAAAACATTATAATATATGGAGGACCAGCTATTTAATTCAATATAGCAATAATTTTGAACGTTATTAGATTATACTTTTGTATTTAAAAGGGGAGGTGGGGGCGGGGAGCTAAACGTTATTTGATAATATATATAGTATTGATATATTTCAGTAAAATTAATGTTCATTATCAAGCTTAATTTTCTTACTACTCAAAGTAGAGAGTGTCATTCTAGAAAACTTACAAAGCACTCCACTATTAAGTTAAATAACGCAAGAACAATAAGTTGGGTGAATAGCAACTGGTAAGACATCGGCTGCTGTTGGATAGGAAGGGAGAAGAGGTGGAAGTCACTCTCAGCCACCCTGTTGCCCAGCCACTTGCATTGTTCAAGGTCAAACGCAAGAATATGTTATATAGTTTAGCGGTTATGTGGTAGCACTTGGAGGGAGAGATACCGGGCCTAGATTGGGGGACGCACGCCACTGGATGGTAAGCTTACATTCCCTTATAAACACACGATATTGGTGGCACCAAGGATCAAGTAGCACTAGGCTTACAGCTTCCCCCAATATTAATAAGACTGAAGATATCTCCGGCCATTCAAGGTCAGGCGCCTCTACATACCATCTGAACTATACAACGCATCTCCAGTGATTCAGTAGTTGGAATTTCAATCCGCGAGCCAATCTGTGGAGCTTAGCGGGCCAGATGTGGCCCACGGGCCACCAATTGAATAGCCCTGCTCTAGTTTATCCTTTGATTTTTAGACATAATCGCAAATCTAATGGATCCCTTTTTATATGTCTTTGTGTTATTTTAATTTTAGTTTTTTTCATCTACTTATACAAAACTGAAGCTTTCAACTATATTGAAAGGGTTTGTTTTCTTTTAGTTTGGTAAATTTTGATGCCAACTCATTTACTGGACCCAAAATTTCCAACTTTTATGTTTATGTAGGGAGATCCTCCGACCTAAATGCGTAAATTAAATTTTCTTCCATGGCAAAAAGTAGATAAACAATAATTTTCCATGTTCCCATTTTGAAATTTTTAATCTTATTTTGTTAATTTATATGTTTTTATAACGTGCTTACCAATTTACATAAACATATAAAAGTAGTCTTCTTTACCATTAGTATTAATTTTGAGATCTCCCAGCTATCCAGGAAGGTTTATTTACTTAGATTCAGAACTTCAGTTTTATACTACAACAAAAATGGTTTTATACAATGGTTTGGAAAATTTTAAGGGCAATCCCCCCTCCCACACCAATCACCACCTTTCACACCTTCATTTTGAACACTAAAACTATTTAGTACTTTACGGTTGTTCTGGGCGGACCTGACTAATTTCAATTTTCTACTCCACTTAGAAGTAGTTTAATATTTCAGTTCTGGAAATTTCTAAGCCTCCCATTTCACCAGCCCCCACTTAGAAATAGCAAACACTTAACACATTCTCTTATTTGGAGTTACCCCTCTATATTCCAAGTAAATTTCAATTTTATACCTCACCTAGAATTTAGTTTTTTTGTTTGCATACCCACCCCCTTTTTTACTATTTCCTAAAGTCCTATCTTAAATTTTAACTTTTTAGATTACTGTAGTTATTTGGAATGAGTTCCTATGTCTGATAACCTTCTTTCAGCTTTCTACTATACAAGCGTTTGTTCTATTCCCTCGTTCCCAACTCCTTCGCACCAATTTCTACAACTACCACTTGAGAAATTCAAATTATAAAACTTATTATCTGAAGTTATCCTTCTGCTTTCACCTCAAATCTAAATTTTCTAATACATTTAAACTTTTATTTTTATTTTTTTATCCTCATATGCCCTAGAGTCCAATTTTAAAAGTTAATGTGTCAAAACATAAGCCATAATTATTTTGCGTGCTCCCTTTACCTGCCTGAAAAACTTCAATTATAAACCATTCTTAGAAGTATTGTTTTCTATTAGTTTTGGAAATTTTGAAACCTCACCCTCTTGGTTTTTTTCAACTCATTCTAATAAATGTCTTATTTCAAAATTTACTTGCCCATCTGGTGTAGTATATCAATTGTATAATCGGATTAATCCTTTTCAACAAATAAATACATTGTATTTTTATAGGTTAGACGATCGCTGTTTTAAATGGCTATGCCTGCATCAAGCATAACCCAATTATGTACATTCATTTTCGATGCGACACAGCTATTGCTACCCTACATGAAACGCTAGCAGCCAACTTTTGCTTTTATTGAAGCATTGTATTTACTGAAGTTTTAAAAATAGTTCTTATTTCTGTTATTTGTAAGTAAAAATAACTAGATGATCTATTTTGTGAAAAATATCTATGATATAACTAACATAATAATGGTAAAGTAAAAAAATATGGATACTAATTTATTGTTAATTTACTTACAAACTAAAGGTGACTTAATCATAATTTACAGAATTTTAATATTTTAATTAATTTTCAGACCAACGTCTAGGAATACAAATATTGATTTATATGTTATGTTAAATTCAGAGTATTTATAGAGAGTATAGTATGAATAATTATTAATTAATTAATTAATATTTATTCAAGTAACCATTCAATGTAATAACATTAATGGTTGTAACATATGTTTATCATCCTGCCCAGAGCCAAAAAATACAATGTGTTAATAACTATCCTATATTCGATTATATACTAATTAAATTTTCAAATAAATATTGTTTTATTTTTTTACAAATAGTAATCAAAAACATAGTACTCGTTTGAAAATATATTAATAAATAAACATTTCGGTTTCAGGAAGTTATTTCCTTTTCTAAGAAGACTACACATTTAAAATAATTATTAATTCCAAGATTTTCATTTTGAATTTTTTAAATGACATTAATTTATCCGTAAAATAATTCACAAAATTATATTAATGAAACTACACAATATATGTTAAATAACTTTTTATTACAGTTTTCAAACCTTTTTACCAAGTAATCAAAATACATATAAATTTATTTTGATTAAATATTTATATACATTGTCTAGATTTAGGTACTCATTGCTTTATATGTATATATTGACCACCCAAATTTAATGAGTAAGTCAAAACACCCAATTGGGAGCATAAGCTCTTTTTATAATTAATTTGTTTCTTAAAATTAATATTCTCGTCTTAACAGTCTATAATACACGTATTTAGTTGGGATTAATAAATCAGTGTATATTTATAAAAGTAAATAATTAATCTTTTATAATTAATTAAAAAGTAATCACACATTTATCATAGAGTTTTACTATAAAAATGTTATTATAATATAACATAGCTGGGTTGTCCCTAATGTTTATTAAATATATATTTTCTACTATATTTAATTTTAATTTTATCACCATATGAATAAAAACTAATACTATTAACTTAATACATGATGTTGTACACTCATTTAAGTATCTGACCATTTTAATTATATTAGACCCTAACTCATTGTTAGTAAAAGTGTACTAATATGCCCTATTTTTTAATGAATTGACATATCTGACTGCTAAAAAATGTTACCAGATCTACTTTTACATATTCATAAGTCAAGTAATATTATCAAAACCTATCACTTTTGATAGATATTCTCAAAACCAAAACAGTAACCCTAAAATTATAGTAAATTATTATTAATGCTTTCGGAAATGTTTATATTTGATAAAAGGTAGCCCAAATGTTAATGTGTAAGATCATCAAGGTATAGGTCAATAATAATTGGTCTAAATTAGCTGGGTCAAGTGTATTAAAGAGATTGGAAAATTATTTTTTAAACCTACCGTGATTGAAGAAGAAAGATAAAATAAATCAATTATCATTTTTCTCTACCCCGTCTTACTACCCATCCTCTCAATATACTGACACACCATAACTACACGCTAATGGAGTAGGACTAAGGACGTTATAACTTAGAAGAAATGTAATGTAAGGACAAAGGAATACTTGGATGGAGTTGAAAATTATTCAGTAAAAACACAATCAGTACACCCAGCCAGAATACAAACTGAGACCTCCATGTAACCGGAGAACAATACTAGTATCACATTAAAAAATAAAGGTTCAACAATAAAGTATAAATTGTAAATATCCTTAAAAGACTAGCTACAGTTTAAAAATATACATAAACCAAATTGGTTACCCATATAGCTAACTCTACTATTATTTTTGTAGGATTGAACACTTGAAAGTTACTCATTAGTATATAATCACAAATATTCCCTTAAAATAACTTAATCCAGCTTATGTTTATTTGAATTTATCTATCAAATGTAGCTATACTATTCTGTACGCTTCGGTGGTAGCATGGTCTAAAGCGTCACTCTCGCAATAGACTGCCTATGATGGAGAGATCGTGGTTTGACCCCAGTCAGGTGTGCTTAGGATGTTTTTTCACAAATGGTTTCCCTCTCTCTCTCTCTCTCTCTCTCTCTCACTCTCCACGTAAATGTGGGTATACATAATCTAAATTCAACGCGTAATTATTACATAGGCGTATAGCTTGAACGGGTAGTAAGACGCCGTGCAAAAAAAATGGCTATCTTTTATTATATTACAATATATATACAACGTGCATTTAACTGGTGCTTTCAAATAAAATTATGGATCCATATTTTTCACTCTTGAGATAAATTTTATCAATTATTTACTTAATTATTGGAGAGATTATTTAAGAGTGAACATAATCATCTCCTTCTTTTATAAGGGTTTTATTTAGTAAGTTTACACTAAAATATTTATCTCACGTTTCTTTTAATTACTAACCAACAATTTCAAAACATTTAATAATTTTGTAATATTTTATAGCTCACACACAGGTGAGTTCAAGCAGTTTGTGGCCCCTTGGGACTCATGTCCAAGGGCTCTTGGTCTTGACGTTACCCATAAATAATTTAAACAACATTAATATCAAGATGTTATATGTTATTAAAACGAAAACATGTCATTTACAATGTTAGTGCTACTCCTTTTTATGTACGTACGTTTAGTGATGAAAGTGGCAAAGTAATGTATAAAATAAAACCATGTGAATCGTTCAATGTTTATTCCTTTGAGTCTGTCTCCATGAGGCTGACTGTAACAACTCTACCCAACCTAACAAAAATTAAACTTCAATTGATAGACGTATGGAAGGTTAAGCTTAGTTATATTTAGTTAAATTTTAATTAACAACGTATATTTGAATTATAATTAAAAAACTAAACACGTGTTTTAATACTTCATATTTTTTCTCGTACTTAAGAAGAATTTTTATTTATGGATTTAGGTATATGTTAAATGTATAATATTTTGGGCCCAAGATTTTGGCACTGCTGTGTGATTCTTCTGTATTTGACCCACATTTCAGGTTTATAGCTGATCGGGAGGTACTAAAAATCTTCTGGACAGATATACAACTATACATACATCCACACACCATTAATTTTTTTTAATATTATATATAATATCAATAAGAACTTCAAATGAATTCTGAAAATTGACTGATTCTGTATTCACGAAATCATACAACTAACCATGACTTTGTCCGTTATCACAGAGTGTCATTGCTGCTAGTGAAAGAATTAAATTCCACTATTTATGAGAATCTTTTGTTTTTATCTTTAATTATTATATTCTTAATTCATTAATATTTCCATTGGTAACTAATTTTTCTTTCTCACTCTTAGACCCCTTATAATTTCAATTAGTTCCTTTGTTCTTTTTCATATTAATTTTAGGATTTTACTTGTTTTTAAGGTGCTAGTGGATTTTTACAATCAATATTATCTTTTATCATCTGAATCTGCTTTAAAATACTTTTTAATTCAAACTATTGCATCAATTATTCTCATTGCGTCTACTTTACCTGATTGATGAGATCAGAAACCCTTTTATTACATTAAAAACTACTTGATGGTACTACCCATCTGAGATATTTTCATTTAAATTGTATAATATAGAAGTGATAATTATGGTCAAATTTAGAGGATGTATACCAATATTTAGGTGTAAGAAGTATGTTGAATATACCCTCCTTAAACACGGCTGGAATTCAAACCTCAACACCACTGTCGCCAGAATACTAAAGTAGACGAGAATTTCATTCAACCCGAGTGCCTGCCGATGTGGGTAAGCTTTCAATAAGACGAATCTATAAACCACGGTAATGATAATAATATGGTGTAGCTTATAATAATCAAAGGTTGGTGTAATGGATACTACTTCAGAATATTTTCTACCAAAATCCTCCCATGATCATCAAAATTAGAGCTATTCTATTCCATCTAAGTGAAAGGTATTGCCCAACTATTTTAAGATAAGATTTAAGATAAGGTCTGAAGTAAAATAATATCACCATATGTTACAAATTGTTTGCTCTATTTAGTTGATTAAAAGAAGAAGATTTAATAATCCTTCATAAGATTCTATCAAAATAACATCAAAACATTTGATTAGTAGGAATACTAGGTTGTATTGTTTGAGGCTAGGTTTACGATAGTTTAAGTGATTATATGAGAGTGGAGAAAGTCAACCTACGTGAGAGGTTATATGACAAAGTAAAGGATTCACAATTGGCAGTGGTAAGAAGTTTCAGAGACTTACTTGTAAGCAAAGTATTTGCGATATATTTAGAGAACCTTTCTATGTACGTACATTATATTTATGAGTCTAGTACTCTTTTGATATATTAATTTATTACACTAAGTCTAAGGACAACAAGTGAGGAATACTGATTTTAATCTTGTGTCTAGCCCCATACCGTTTTATTAACCGTCCGGTTTATATGAAGGCGTATGTTAATTGTTGTAAGGTATAAACATAAAAAAGGTAGAATTCAAAAGAAACGTAACTTAATTTAGGTGGAGTGAGAGTAGGAAACCACATCTGTAACATTTTCAGTACAGCCTGCCGGAATTGAAACCCTTAACAACCCATCACAAATGAACAAGACTAGGTGAGCCTGATATTTGGTCCACGTTCCTTCTGTTGCGGTTTTTAATTAAGTTAACCAAATTTATATCCAAGAGGCGAGAAACAACCTCTTTGCATCCTGGCACTATTGCAGTACTGGAGAACATAGTTTGGGAACAAGGGAGGAGTAACAACCTCTTTGCCTCGTGACACTATTGCAGTACTGGAGAATACAGTTTGGGAATAAGGGAGGAGTAACAATCTCTTTGCCTCATGGCACTATTGCTATACTGGCGAACATATTTTGAGAACAAGGGAGGTAGTAACAATCTCTTAGCCTCGTGGCACTATTGCTATACTGGCGAACATATTTTGAGAACAAGGGACGTAGTAACAATCTCTTAGCCTCGTGGCACTATTGCTATACTGGCGAACATATTTTGAGAACAAAGGAGGTAGTAACAATCTCTTTTCCTCGTGGCCCTATTGCAGTATTGAATAACCTATTTTGAGAACAAGGGAGGGAGTAACAATCTCTTAGCCTCGTGGCCCTATTGCAGTATTGAATAACCTATTTTGAGAACAAGGAAGGTAATAACAATCTCTTTTCCTCGTGGCACTATTGCAGTATTGAATAACCTATTTTGAGAACAAGGGAGGGAGTAACAATCTCTTTTCCTCGTGGCCCTATTGCAGTATTAAATAACCTATTTTGAGAACAAGGGAGGTGGTAACAATGTCTTAGCCTCGTAGCCCTATTTCAGTATTGAATAACCTATTTTGAGAACAAGGAAGGTGGTAACAATCTCTTAGCCTCGTGGCCCTATTGCAGTATTAAATAACCTATTTTGAGAACAAGGGAGGTGGTAACAATCTCTTAGCCTCGTGGCCCTATTGCAGTATTAAATAACACTATTTTGAGAACAAGGGAGGTAGTAACAATCTCTTAGCCTCGTGAACCTATTTCATTACTGGCGAACATATTTTGAGAACGTTTGCCAAAATTTCGCTAGAGTTTGGAGAAATTCTTTCGTGTGTACTTGGGAATTTTAAATTACAAAATTAACTAATGAGACAGTTGATAATTAGTTATATTTACTATTAATATTATTATTAGTTCATGTAGTAACTATTACATGATTTAGGTTTAAATCATAAATAAGTACTATTATGTGTTATTTTAAAATATTGATTTTTACAAAAGTAAAGAAAACAAATTATGTAACGCTTAATTAAATATATTTATGGTGATGTTTATGAACAATTCTTACAATATGAATAAGGTTTAAAAAAACATGATATTTATAATGAGGACTTCACAAGACCAAATTAATGATTTTGTGACAATAGTAAGAGCCTCGTTATTAAATTGCATTAAATTAAAATAATTATTTAATTTAAAGTGTTTATTGAAATCATCAAAGTTGGGGAAAAATCTTTGTATGACAGCGAATATCAAGCGCCAATAAAATCTTTTCACGTGCCACATTGGGCACACACGCCATTAGTTTGTAAATTTACTCTAGTGTATCCGGCCGGAAATTAAATGAACGCTGACTTAGATCACGTCAATTTAGCTTGTCGATACTTTCCCAAGATTGCCAGTAGTATACAAAGTGTATATATATTTAATCTTGTGTAAGGTCGATATATAAAGTAAAAATACATGAAATTAAAGTATTCTCTTTATAATATCAATAATATTATCCACACATGTTTATTATTATTATTATTATTATTATTATTATTATTAGCACCGCGTCTTACTACCCGTTCGGTTTATACGCACTTACGCTAATGTGCAATGGTAGGGTGATTGTGAGATGAAATGGAGGACCTACAGTTTAACGTGGAATCCGAACCACGGTAGAGGCCTGGCATTCCTCACATTCACAAGTTGTGATTAATACACATCTTGTCAGAGGTGAAGGAAGGGTTTGGCAATCAGATAAATCTGTGCCGGGACCGAGGATTGAACCCCGGACCCTCAGCACAGAAGTCTGACACCTTACCCCTAGACCACCAGGTCACCCCACACATGTTTAATTCCCCTATCGTTTCGGAATTATAAAAAACGAATGGCTTGGAAAAACGAGGTCCACAATTGTGTATAATTATTTACCTATTTTCTTATTTATTTTATAAGAAATTTAACCCTTAATATCATAGCTCAATATATTATTGAAATCCTAGCCTTGAAAAAAATTTCCAACATTTGTATTAATTATTCGAAAATAATCTCTTTTCCTGTTTTAGTTTTCTTGAAAAGGGTGTAAACAAAGGTATCAAAAGTATCATTTGTGTTTTTTATTTATAATTTTTTTTTTCGTTTTACTCTTTGTATAAACTTTCATTAGGAAAAAAATGATATCTCTTTAGTAAATTGAACCAATTTTTAAACTAAATATTTACTTTTTAGTGAATAGAGTTCCACTAGCCATTTGGGCAAACGGAATATTCACAATATAAAAAATGAGAATAAGATTTACTATATGAGGCTCTTGTATTCATGTACACAGCGCAAATATAAAGCAAGTGTAATAAATAATGTACCGTATCTAATATTGACACATTGGTGGGTATGAGGATTATACGTCAATCCCTTCTAATCTGACTTTCCCGTGACTGGGAATTAGGCTCACGAGCCCTGTCCTAGTGTACTCAGGTTTTTGCCCTGGTCTGACATTCTTCTCCACAGTATGCGAGTATATATCCTCTAAAGTCTAACTTTACTATCCCTATTCGATTAGTCCATTTAAATACGTATAGTTTGAATGAGATGAATGAAGTGCACAAAATAGGCGTAATAGGCTTTTTTAAAACAAATAATTGTATAGATATTTTAAAACAACCTAAAATTCTCACAAAACTATTGTCTACAGGTTCAAGCCATAATTTACCAAATATAGTTTATTACTAAATACATCTATGTATTTTAAGTGTATTATACTTAACTATTCGGTATAAATTTATACATAAGTTTCGGTAACCACACACATATATTATTAGCAAATAGTAGCTATTTACGATGTTGAATTACGTTAACATATCATTATTTATTATGACCACACATTACTAAAATTAACAATTTTAAACATAATTACTAGTACGTGTTTTCAAATACATTAATAGTATGTAAATGAATTTTAGTGACCTATGTAAAACAGCTACCAACGTAAAATACAGTAAACACTCACCGTTATTGAAATGCAGCTTACTGTTAGTGATAAAACATCTATTTTTCCTCTCAATTAATTTTTACTTTCTCTCTATCTTACAGGTAGAGAAAGTATGGTGATCGTCAAAAAAATCGAACTCGAGATTTTGATGAATTTTGACGTTTCATGACTTCCTGAATCCGAAAAAGTGGTTTTTGAATTTCCGTCTGTCTGTCTGTCTGTCTGT